>JABUQX010140740.1:0-10000 GCA_015478945.1 Trachelipus rathkii
TTCGCCCTAACACTTCGTTCCAGTTTATCAGTTGGGTGTTTAACCGTTTTCCCGCATTTATCGTGAGCTTTCGCGTTTTGATTGCGCCACTTCATTCAAATATACTATGGGTCATTCATTTTACTACAATTGTACGGAAATTTTAAAACATATACTTTACTGCCACCTTAAATCAGTAAATCAATAGGGTGTTATTACCTAACACACACTCACACCTCGAAGCTCAAATTTGTTGCCTCATCTTTGATGATTCATCTTTGATGAATCATCTTTGAAACTATATTGATGATTCATCTTTAATGAAATCATCTTTTAATCACCACCTCTAGATCATAAGCTGCCACCAGACCGCAGCAAGCCCCCTCCCCGCAAAGGATGGAGGCCCCGACCACAGGTACGATACTCCAAACAGATGAAAAATATATATACTATAAGTCATTCATTTTATTTCATACTTAAACATTTTTTTTATTAAAAACATTTTGGCGAGAATCTAAAACTGTAACTCATTACAGACCTATTATTTAACACATATATTTGTTAACATTATTTTACTTAATACTTTTACTTAATACTTTTAATTTATAAATTTTTTTTAAAAGAATTGTATGTAAGAAGAAAAAAACCAAAGTGCCTGATATATAAACATTTTATTTTACTACAACTGTACGGAGATTTTATTAAAACGTGCATTACATGCTGTAAAACCCGGTAAATCAGTGAAATCAATAAAGGTCGTAACCTAACTTACCAAGAGGGGATTAGTATGCTTTTGTTTTACTTTCTTTACTGCTTTTAACTCATGTTTACTGCTTTAACTCATGTTTCACTGTTTTCCCAACTTATGTTTTATTGCTTCTTTCATATTTAGTAATAATACATACCTTAAACAGTAAATCAGTAAATCAATTAATCAAACACCCTAGGGGATGAGTATGCTTTTGTTTTGCTGCTTTACTGCTTTAACTCATGTTACTGCTTTAACTCATGTTTACTGCTTTAACTCATATGTTTACTGCTTTAGCTCTATATTCAGTGTGATTACATCCCATAAAACGATGAAATCAGTAAAATCAATAGAGTTACCCTAACACCAAGGGATGAGTATGCTTTTGTTTGCTGCTTTACTGCTTTAACTCATGTTTTACTGCTTTAACTCATGTTTTACTTCTTTAACTTTCTACTTTACTGCTTTAACTTTCTGCTTTACTTCGTTTCAACTCTGTATTCTTTTAACTCATGTTATTAACGATTATCGGTTTTTTGTTCGTTTTAATGCTTTTGATTTGTTTTAATTGTTGCGATTCGATTTTATTCATTATTTTCTAATTTTGTGTTGTTTTTTAATTGTTTTGTTAATGTAGTTGATTCATTTGCTTCAATGCCTGTTGATGTTCGGAACCACATACCTGCCACCACACACCACCTGCCTTACCTTAATACGTTCATGTGGTGTATGCGCACGTTCACTGTGTTGCTTGCGGTTTTGCCATGGACTGCTTGCGTTTGCAGCCATGCGCGTGGATCCCACCATTCCATTCCATTCCATGGTTCCATTCCACTGATTCCCTGGATTCCATTCCACCCTTCTTCATTACTCAATTCCATTCCATTTTATCATTTTAATTCATCCATTCTCATTACTCAATGGAGAACCAAAATTATTTCCAAGCTCTTGACTCTCCTGTAACCATTCAATCAAAACAGAGAACTTAATTTTAACTGTTAATACTTTTGTTTATAAATTTTATATAACTATAAAGTTTTAAAATAACTTTTACTAAGATAACATGAAATTTTATTAAAAACATATATTTTACACATACCTTAAAGCAATAAATCAGTAAATCAGTAAGGCCCGCCCCTAGCACCCCTCTACATCAAGCTATGCCCCGTTTTGTTCTGTTGACTTACTGCTTTGCATCATCTTTAGCCATGTAATAATAAGTATAAAAAAACAAAATAAGTTCTTCTCTTTCCTAACATAACATGTATTTTATTAAAATCATTCTAAGTTTTATTTAAAAAATAACAATTATTCCTTACATTTATATTATTCACTCGGTGTTAAACTAAAAATATTTCAAGTTGTTCAAAAAACTCGATTAGTTCAACATTATTAAGACAATTATATAGGTGCACTGAGTATCCATCACGAGAAAACACAACAACCCTCACTCCTTACAGATACGAAACTGACCTCTCTCTGTAAAATGTGTTGAAATAACTACTTAGGCCTAAATTTAGGATAATCCTTTTTGTATCCAGGGGCGATTTAGACCTAATTCCAGGTCAAAATATATTCAAACTGACCTTTTTCTGTAAAATGTGGTGCAATAACTACGTTAGGCTAAATTTGGGCCTAAATTTAGGATAAGCCTTTTGTATCCGGGCTAATTTAATCCTAATACCAGGTCAAAGGTAATTCCTGTAGACAAGAATCATTGTTATTATTATTTTTTATAAATATGTACCAAACTGAAACATGCTGGATCGGAAAGATCCTTTAAGCAGGTAAAAAAGAAATGTTTTTCCTTACTTGTGATTGGTCGGGTAATCCTTATCCTCTATTTGACCTCGTATGTGATTGGTCCAAAATTATTTTATCGTCTTTTGAAAATTAACGTTGTTCTTTAAACTTGTATTTGAGCAGGTGTGTGTTTTATTATTTTTTAGACCCAAACTCAAAATCATAGTCATTTTAGCTGTTAAGCGGTACACAAGTTATCTGATTTGTATTAAAAGTGTTTTATTTTACTAAGTTAAGTGTATGTCATATTTATAATAAATACTTACATTGAGGAATAATTATTAATTTCACTAGAATGAGATAATAATTAATTCACTGGATTTATAATAAGTAATATGAAATGTGATCAGCGTGAGCCCCTACCCTTAGTGAGAGATCCGGCCCGCACCCGCAGGTGATTTCGTCCCGCCGCGTGCCGCCCGCCGCGTTTGCGCGAGCAGGCGCAAAAGTCCCCCGTGCAATGATATATATATATATATATATATATATATATATATATATATATATATATATACTATATATATATATATATATATTGTGTGTGTGCAGGTGAGTGCTTGTGTCTATGGGTGAACGTAAGTGTCTATGTGTATGGGCGTATGTGTGAATAAGAGATATAGTGTATGTGTGTATAAGTGTAAGTGTAGGTGTAGGTATATGGTAAATGTAACTGCTTATAAGCTGAATCATCAATATAGGTGATATCCAAAGATGACGCCATCCAAAGATGAGTCATCAAGGTGAACCACTAAAGCCTGAGGTGCAAAGCTAAGTTATTAAGTTGAAGGCATCAAAGCTGAGGCATCAAAAGCTGAGGCCATCGAAGTTGAGGCATCAAAGCTGAGACATCAAAGTTAGACATCAAAACTGAGACATCAAAGTTGAGGGATCAAAGCTGAGGCGTCAAAGTTGAGGGATCAAAATATCAAGTGGGTGGGTGCGTGTGTGTGTGAGGGTGTGTATGTGTGTGTGTGTGTGTGTGTGTGTGTGTGTGTGTGTGAGTGTGTGCATGTGTGTTCTAAATAACAATAGGCATGAAGTAAATAGGCATGATATAATAGTAAATAAAAATAAAAGATGTTTTAATAAGTATACGCTATAAGTGGAGTGTTTGTGTGAGGTGTGCGTGTGTGTGTGTGTGTATATTGTGCGTGTGTGTTTGTGTGTGTGTGTTCACAGCTAGTAACAATGGGCATGAGTAAGTAACACTAAAGTATGGCAATAAAATAAAAATAAAATGTTTTAATAGATTGATAAGTTTAGTATGTGTACGTGTGTGTGTGTGTGTTTGTGTATGTGTGTGTGTGTGTGTATGCTGCGTGTGTGTAGTCTATTAGTGTTCTAAATAGTAATAACAATAGGCATGAAGTCCTGCGGGCACGCGGCGGGCAGGGCAGAATAATATTGCGCCTGCAGGCGCGGCTGGCAGGCGGGGACGCGGCGAGAGACACCTGCAGGTGTGCGGGGTTTAGCTGCTTGCTTGCGGGTGGAATCACGCTGAGCCCTGAGTGGTTAGCTTATCAACATCTTAAGTAATTAAGACCTATTCTAGTGAAATTAATAGAATTCCTCAATGTAAGTATTTATTAAAAATTATACGCGTAGTAGTAAATAAAACCCTTTTTATACAAATTGGCTGACTTTTGTACTGCTAAGCTGCTAAATGACTATGATTTTTAAAATGAGTTTGGGTCTAAAGGATAATAAACACACCTGCTTAAATACAAGTTTAAAGAACAACGATTGGTGCACGAGAATGATAAAATTCCGACCAATCACATACAGTCATATAGAGATAGGATTACTGACCAATCACAAGTAGGAAAACATTTCACCTAACCTATAAGGATCTTTCCGATCAAATATTAGTTGAAATATATTTATAAAATAGTAACAATGATTCTTGTCTATACAGGAATTACCTTTTGACCTGGGTATTGGGATTAAATTAGCCCGTCTCCAAAAAGGCTTATCTAAATTTAGGCCTAAATTTAGGCCTAACGTAGTTAATGCACACATTTTGCAGAAAAAGGTCAGTTTGAAATATACTGACCTGGAATTAGGCTTAAATCGCCTCGGGTTACAAAAAGGATTATCTAAATTTAGACCTAAGAAGAGTAGTTATTTCAACATTTTACAGAGAAAGTCAGTTTCGTATCTGTAAGGAATGCGGGTTGTGTTGTGCTTTCTCGTGATGGATTGTCAATGTACATAGATAATAATAATAATAATAAGAAAACCCGAATTATTAAAAAACTTTGAAATATAAATAATATAAATATATAAATATAAATAATATAAATGTGAAGTGAATAATTGTTATTTAAATAAAAACGTGATGATTTAATAAGATACATGTTATGTTAGCAGAGAAGGACTTATTTTGTTATTTTTATACTTATTACACATGGCTAAAAGAGATGATGTAAAACCCAGTAAGTCAATGAGACAAGAGCGTGGCATGGCAGTGTGGGGAGTTGTAGGAGTTTGTGGTTACTGATTTACTGATTTATTAACTTTAAGGTATGTAAATATATGTTTTTTAATAAAATTTCATAAAATTTTAGTAAGTTATTTTAAAAACGATAGTTATAAAATTTATAAACAAAAGTATTAACAGTTAATAATAAAATTCTTTGTTCAAAGATAATGATTGATTTATTATAGAAGTTTTAGAAACTTTGAAATAATTTTAGTTATATTCGAATGAGTAATAAATGTACGTGTTTAATTAAAACATAAATGTTTAATTAAATTATAGACCATAATGGCATAAGTAGGTGTGCGTGGAATTATTATTATTGCTGTGTGTGTGTGTGTGTTATTATTAGTGGCCTCTGTTGATAGAGTTAATAAATAAATCATGGAACAAATAAATCTGTGTGGTGCAGTAAATCTGTGGTGTAATTAACTTAAAATGTAGGGTGTCTATGGATAAAATGTAGTGTCACTTAGTGAATGTGTGTACTTAAGTATCATAGTGAATGTGTGTATAAGTCATAAAGATGTATGTGTGTGACCACGAAATATTATAAGTGTAAATCGCCAGGTATCATGGTCAATGTAGGGTAATACGCCAAATTGAATGTGGTAATAAGTGTCATAAGTGGAATGTATTATAGATGCAGTGTATTATTGGCTGTTATTATTATTGTGTATTGATTTCTAAATAATAATAGCAATAGGCATGAAGAAATAACAATAAGTATAATAAAAATAATAAAATAAAATAATAAAATAATAAAATAATAATAAAATAAAAAAAAAAAAATAATAATAAAATAAATAAAATATTAAAACAAAATCAAAACAATGTTAATAAATATGGTTCAGCTTAAATGCAGAAAGGGTCCGTAATAAACAAGGTCATGGTAACAAAGGGTCCGTAAAACATAGGTCCGTGATATGGGTTCACAGTAAAACAATGAAAACAAAGCATACTGAAATCGCGGTGTTAGCACCTCTATTGATTTTACTGAGTTTACTGCTTTAAAATGTATGTAATGTTAATGAATATGTGAGCTAAAGCAGTAAAACATATGAGTTAAAACAGTAAAACATGAGTTAAAAGCAGTAAAACATGAGTGAAAGCAGTAAAACAGTAAACAAAAGCATACTAATCCCTAGGTGTTAGGTAACACCTCTATTGATTTACTGATTTACTGCTTTGAAGGTTATCATTATCAAATATGAGTTAAAAGCAAAACATATAGAAGTTAAAACAGTAGAGTTAAAGCCAGTAAAACATGAAAGAGTTCAAAACGGTAAGCAGTAAAACAAAAGCATACTAAATCCCCTCTGGTGTTAGGTTACACCTTTATTGATTCACTGATTTACTGCTTTAGGTATGTAATGTTAATGTTTTTTAATAAAATTTCATTACAGTTGTAGTAAAATAAAATGTTTATATATCAGGCACTCTGGTTTTCTTCTTACATACAATTTTTTAAAAATATAAATTAAAAGTATTAAGTAAAAGTATTAAGTGCAAAATAATGTTAATAAATATATGTGTTAGATAAATAATATAGGTCTGTAATGAGTTACAGTTTTAGATTCATGAAAATATTTTTAATAAAAAATGTTTAAGTATGAAAATAAAATAGAATGAAACATAGTATATATTTTCATTCGCTCGGCAGGTCACACCTGCGTGCAGGGCCTCCATCCTTGCAGGGGAGGGGCTTGCTGCAGTCTGGTGGGCAGCTTATGATCTAGGGGCAACAAAGATGAGTCATCAAAGATGAATCATCAATATAGGTGGTATCCAAAGATGACTTCATCAAAATGAATCATCAAAGATGAGCAACAAATTGAGCTTCAAGTGTGTGAGTGTGTTAGGTAATAACACCTCTATTGATTTACTGATTTAAGGTATGTAAAGTATATGTTTTTAATAGAATTTCGTACAATTGGTAAAATGAATGACTCATAGTATATTTGAAGAGAAATTCTTGAATAGGTTACATTGATATCATATTTTCGTTCGCGGAAATTTTGCGTCTGCGGACGCGCGAGCGGCGGTTACGCGGAAATATTGCGCCTGCGGGCGCACGTGGCAGGCGAATATTGCCGCAAGGCGCACGGCGCGGCGGTAATATGCGCCTAAAGGCGCACGCGGCGGCGGTTTCGCGACGGGGCTCACCTGCGGACGCGGACTCTGAAACGTTTGCGGACACTGTCTCAAATGTGTAGCTCTTTAGATATATATTCTATCGTGTTATAAAAATACTAACTCATAGTAGGAAGCATTCTATCAGATTGTAATATACACCAATCGATTCCATATACCTTATAACCTAGGGGTAGATACCCATATTAGGGCTATTCTAGGCTCAGGGGAGGCTAAAAAATTGAAAAAAGTAACACTCAGTTGGCACTATGTGATTGGCACTTTGTGGCACTCACTTGGCACTCGTTGGCACACTTGACACTCATTGGCACTCATTGGCTCCCTTGGCACTCACCTGGCACTCATCTAATACTCATAGAACACTAATAGAGCATCACTAGATACTCCTTGCGGTGATTGGGAACCATTAAAGTTAAGGCATCAAAGTTGGGACATCAATAATGCTGAGGCATCAAAATTGTACCGTAGAATACAAAAGGGTTGGGCGAAAAATTAGGGGTGCCAAAAATTAGGGATGGCCTAAAATTAGGGTGGGCCAAAATTGACCATGGAGAGACAAAGGTTAGTCGATAATGTTTAATACAATGTGAATAAAGGTATAAATGTAAAATTTCAAAGTATCTATAGGTGAAGTGTAAAGTATAGATATTAATAAGATGTAAGGTACAATAATGTGTGTGTGCGTGTGTGTGTGTGTGTGTGTGTGTGTGTGTGTGTGTGTGTGTGTGTGTGTGTGTAATGTGTGTGTGTGTGTAATGTGTGTGGTAATGTATGTGTAAATTATTCGTTCGAGATAGTTCTCTGATTCGGGTCAGGAGGCTCACTCATGGCTCAAATTAAAGGCAAAGTATAAAATGCTTGTCGGCTCCGCTAGTATATGGCGGGTCGAGGAGCCTAAATATCATGGTCAAACAAGGTTAAGACATCAAAAGGGCTAAGCCCCTAAAGGAAGGACAATAAATTACCGTGGGTCAAAATTGACCCACGGAAGACAAATTACCGTGGGCAGAAATTGACCCATGGTATCCTGTCAACTTTGGAGCAAAGGGAAGGATAAAAAGGTTAAGACAATCAAAATATATAGGGCTAAGCCTAAATGAAAGATCAAAATTACCGTGGGCAAAGAATTGACCCATGGTCGAAAAAAATTAGGGGCGTAAAATGGGGGGGCAATACGTACAACGGTTGCTGACATAACCGTTTGGCACAACCAGCTTCGAAGAGGTTGCCAAAAAATCAGGGATTGCCAGAAAAAATTGGGTTTATAAGATTAGAAGTGCCAAAAAAATACCGTGGGCCAAAATGACCCATGGAAGATAAAGGTTGGTCGAAAAAAAAAAAAGGTCAAGACTAAAAGGTGAAAGGCCAAAAGGTCAAGGTCAGGTAAAAATTCGAGCTCAAAAAAAGGTCGCGGTCAGAAAAGGTCAAAAAAGGTCGCGGTCATTTTCGTGCAATATACCCTTCCTACTACTCACAAGTTTTAAGAACCACATTTAAGATTCCGTTCTGACCATCGTCTTTTTATTGGTAATCTCAGATAGAACAGAAATTACATCATTAGATGAGATTACAATATTTGGCATAAACGAGTCGGAGTGGTGGAGGAGGAGGAAAAGCACCGGAATCTTCTAAAGTTCAATTAAAAGTGTAGATTAGAGAGATGAGTTCAGCTTTAGTAGAAAGTAAGACATCAGTGGTTTTGTCGGAAGAAAAAAAGAATTGGAAAAGAAGAAGCAAAGTTGAAGTTGGCATTTTTTTTAGACTACCAAAATAGACAATGAGAAAGGGGAACCAAAAGGACTAATGAAAAAATAGCACAAAACAAGCATAGTTAAACCAAGACATGAGTTTTAGTTGAAAAAGAAAGAGAATAAAATGTAAGCTTCATTGCCAGAGAGGATCATCTCGGTTAAGTTGTCTGCACATTACGAAGGAGTAACAATTTCTCGAGAACCAAAAAAATTTTACAACAGCAGTCAAACCATTTTGCTGAAGCGAATTGCCAGAAACGTTTCCTCTCCGCAATGGTTACCATCCAAATTTTCCACCTTACCATGTCTTTTGCAATGTGCACGTCACAGCACTTTTATATTTTTCCAATGATATCGTACCCCATCGGGACACTAAAATTGTGTATCGCACCACACTGCACCAAAATGAGCTAACCACTCACGGCACGGTACGGCACGGCATGGCACCGCATCGTACAGGTACGTCAATCAGCCCCCCTTATCCACGATATAGGTAATCAAATGCACCATTTGATCAAGATCATTGCCTATAGAAAGAAATGAAAGCCGGGTATTGACAGTTGTATCTTGAGAATTGAAGTCTCCTAAAGAGATGATTTCAAAAAAAGAAAAAGAGAGACTAAACTTTATTTTGAAGTTTAGAGTGTCTAAAAGTTTAGTATAGTCAGTAGCGTTAAGAGATAAATAAACAGAGGAAATGAATTTAGCAGCAAGTGAGAAAGAGAGCCTAAGCCGTAAGTGGAAAATTCTTAAAAAATTACAAATAAGATACACTAGAACAAACAATGTCGTTGGGCACATTCGCACAGTATCTGCTCTTGGCTGAAAATTGAGAACAGAGAGAGTACAAATCTTCATCAGAAAAGACACCTAACTTTTCTCTCTCATTCGATGGCTTTCCCATCTCTCTTGTTGACAATGTAAACATTCTTGCCTTAACTAAGGCAAAATAAAGTCTTGAAAAATTCATATCACAAATGTTGCTAAAGCGTCCTCTAAGAAGCTGAGAGTTATGATTAAACTGCGAGATTCATTTCCTATTCTCAGTTAATCTAGCTAAACAAGGGTTTCATCAACCGTTGTATA
>JABUQX010140740.1:12500-30000 GCA_015478945.1 Trachelipus rathkii
AGCTCGAACCGCAATAAATTTAACATCAAGCATTTTATATATAATACATACAAAAAATGCTTGAGATAGTATATTATAATTATAAATTGTGCTAAATTAACTTATCATCCAGGGGTTTAAGGGGAGACTTCATAACTAGACCCTCTACTTTTTGAAATCAAAATCAAAATTTTCACATTTTTTTTTTATTATCTAAATTAGTAGAAAAATTCCTCCTGAACATCATGGTGTAATTATTTTTTTAAAATTCTAAATAGTTTTTTAGATACAATAATTTATTTAGAGGTGTCGAAAAAAAATTTCAATTCCAGTCAAAATTGCAATTCCAGGTTTAGGATCAAAAAAATGTTTTATTTATAATTATAGAAAATCTAATTTTTTTTTTAATATTATCAACCTCTAGCTCATTCTTCGGATTTTACTCAGTCAAATAAATGGAGCCAGGCCGTAGCCAGACCCAGGCCAGGCAGAGCCAGGCCCGGAGCCAGGCCAGGAGCCAGGCCGGAGCCTTCGTATTTATTTTTTTTCATGAAATAATTTTTTTAGATGAAAAAATTTATTGGCAGAAGATGTGCTGAACAATTTTAAATAGTACAGAATACTTGGTCGGATCCGGATCCCGGGGTCAGAGCCAGGCCGAGGTCGGGCCGGAGCGGGCCGGGCCGGAGCCAGGCCGGGCAGGTATGATTTTTTTTTTCGAAGAATATTATTTTAGAAGATCTGAACAATTTTCAAATGGTGCAGAAACCTTCTTTAGACCCGGAGCTGAAGCCAAAGTCGGAGCCGGAGCCGGGCGGAGCCGGAGCCGGAGCCGGAGCCAGAGCCGGATCCCTGGGTATGATTTTTTTCTAAAATATATTTTTAGGGGAGAAAAATTTAATGCCAGAAGACGTACTGAACGATACAATTTTCAAATAGTACAAAATCTTGAGTGAATCTGGAGCCGGGGTGAAGCCAGCGGGCAGACGGGCTGGAACTGGGCCTGGGTATGAATTTTTTCAAAAAAAAAATTTTTTTTTTTTAGGTGAAAATTTAATGCCAGAAGACGTACTGAACAATTTTTTCAAATAGTCCTTAGTTGAATCCGGATCCGGATCCGGAGTCGGAGACGAAGCCGGATCCCGAAGTCAGAGCCGGTACCGTAGTTTGATTTATTTTCAAAAAATATTTTAAAGTGAAAAATTTATTGTTAGAAGAAGTGCTGAACAATTTTCAAATGGTGCAGAAACAGTTGGATCCGGATCGGAGCGGGTGCCGGATTCGAAGCCAGATTCAGGCCGGATTCTGGAGTGCCATTTTTTAAGAAAAAAATTTTTAGATGAAAAATTTCCAGAAGACGTGCTGAACAGATTTCAAATAGTGCAGAATCATAGTCGGATCCGGATCCGGAGTCGGAACCGGAGTCGAGCAAAGTCGGAGCCAGAGTCAGAGCCGGTGCAATGGTATAAATTTTTTTCAGAGGAATATTTTTTTAGATGAAAAAATTTATTGCCAAGTCGTGCTAAACAATTTTCAAATAGTGCAAAACCTTAGTCAGATCGGAGCCGAGGTGGAAAGCCAGACGGAGCCGAATAGAACGGAGCCGGAACCTGGGTATGAAAATTTTTTCAAAAAAAAATATTTTTTTGGGTGAAAATTTAATGCAAGAAGACTCACTGAACAATGATTTTCAAATGGTGCAGAAACCTTGGTCGGGTCCGGATCCGGATCCGGATCCCGGGTATGAATTTTTGGGTATAAATTTTCAAGAATAATTTTCTTAGATGAAAAAAATTTATTGCCAAGACTTGTTGGAACAATTTCAAATGGTGCGGAATCCTTAGTGGTCCGGATTTGGAATCAGGCAGGAGCCGAGATTCAAGTCCGAAGATGAGTCCGGAGCCAGAGTATGATTTTCAAAAATATTTGTTTTAGGTGAAAATTTTATTGATAAAAGACGTGCTGAACAATTTCCAAATAGTTCAGAAACCTTAATCCGGAGCCGGGCCGGAGCCGGAGCCGGATCCCTGGGTATGAATTTATTTTTAAAAAAATATTTTTTAGGGTGAAAGCTTTGTGCCAGAGGTAGTACAGAACAATTTTCCAAATAGTTCCAGAGCATGGTGAATCGGGCTGAAAATTGAAGTCGGACTCGGAGTTGGAGCGGAGCTGGAGTTGGAGCCAGGCCGGAGCCTAGGTATGAAATTTTCAATAAATATTTTTTTAGGTAAAATTATTGCCAAAACGATTGGACAAATTTCAAATAGTGCAGAAACCTTGGTCGGGTTCGGATCTGGGTCCAGATTCGGAGCCTTATCCTTAGTATAAATTTTTTCAGGGAGATAATTTTTCTTAGATGAATAATTTGGCTAGAAGACTTGCTGAACAATTTTCAAATAGAGGGCAGAATCCTTAATCGGATCCAGATTCGGAGTCGGAGCGGAGGAGCCAGGGGTTTGTTTTATTTCGAAAAAAATTTTTTTTGTGAAAAATTTATTGATAAAAGAAGTGCTGAACAATTTTCAAATTGCGAAACCTTAGTCGAGATCCGGAAGCCGAAGCCGAACTCGGAGCCGGTGTCCCGGAGCCGAACGAGGCAGACCGGGGCCAGGTCCTGGGGTGAAATTTCTTTCAAAAAGAATATATTTTTTTAGAGCGAAAATGTGTGCCATTTATGTTAGGCAGATTTTCCAATTGGTACAGAAACGCCAAAGTCGGATCAGGAGCGGGATCGGAGCCGGGCAGAACTAGGTCCTAGAGTATATAATTTTTAAAAATATTTTTTTAGGTGAAAAATTTATTGAAAGAAATGTGCTGAACAATTTTCAAATAGTGCGGGAACTGTACAGTGAATCGGATCCGGGCGGATCGAGTCGAATCGAGGTAGTTTTGCTTATCAATAGCACTGAAATGTTTTCAGGTGCAGAAAATAAACACTTGAAGACTTTGCTGACTAATTTTCAAATAGTTCAAAAACCTTAGTCGGATCTGGATCCGGAGTCGCAACCAAAGGAAGCCGGAGTTAGAACCGGATCCTGTTTATAAATTTTTTTTTAAGAAATATTTTTTTAGATGAAAATTTATTGCCAGACGTGTTGAACAATGTTCAAATAGTGCAGAAACTTAGTCGGAGCCGGAGGTCAGAGCGAGCCTTGGTCTGGGTATAATTTTGTTCCTATAAATATTTTTTTTGTGGTTTGTGCCAGAAGGAGTTGCTAAGCAATTTCCAAATGAATTTTAGAAGCCTTAGTGGGATCCAGCTCGGACATTCCCCTTCTCCTTTCCATTCCTTCCTTCTTCCTTCTTTCCATTCCATTCCATTCTCTCCTTCCATTCCTCTCTCTCTTTCTCTTTCCTCTCTCTCTCTCTCTCCTCCTCCTCTTTCTCCTCTCCTTCTCTCTCTCTCTTTCCTCTCTCCTCTCTCCTCTCTCTCTCTCTCTCTCTCTCTCCTCCTCTTTCACCTCTCTCTCCTCTCTCTCATTTGCTCCTCCTCTCTACTCCTCTTTCTCTCTCTCCTCATATATATCTCTTTCTCTCTTTCTTTCTCATCATATATGTCTCTCCTCCTCTATATATAACTCTCTCAAAATAATATATATATATATATATATATATATATATATATATATATATATATATATATATATACTATTTCTATATATATATATATATGTATATGTATATATATATATATATATATATATATATATATATATATATATATATATATATATATATATATATATATATATATATATATATGGATTGGGTTATGAAAGAAAGAATCAGAGGTGGGGTGAGGTAGCAAAGGGATGGTGTTAGAGTAATGGAGAATGAAAGAGAGTGGGGGTGCCCTACCGTATTATATGCGGATGATTTAGTTTGGTGTGGCGAATCTGAAATAGCTTTGAAGGGATTAGTAGAGAGATTTGGCAGGTGTAAAATGGAGGTTTGAAAGTAGAAGCATTAGAGATAAGTAGGTTCATAGGTTTGAGTGAGACAGTTCTCTGTATAGGTTATGTTAGATGGTGAGCATCTGGAACAAATGTCTGAGTTCAAATGTGTTTGGGATATGAAAAGGGTGGATGAAAGGGAACGAGATGATGCAAGAATATGTAGTATGAAAGTTGTGAATGGAAGGAATATGGCTGGTGCAATGAAATCCTTAGTGGATACAAAGGGAATAGACTTAGGTATAGGGTCTTACTTGGCGGTATGCATGCATGCTAATGTATAGTAAGTAAGACTATGGTCTGGAATAAGAGGTACAAATATAAAGTATAGATATAGATCTTCTGCTGGGGCTACACGACATTTTGATGGGTTGCTCCTGGGTTACAGGAGCAACCAACCAAAGTCAAGCCACGCCGACATGGGCACAAGATACTTGTTGAGATAAATTTGCAATAATAAGAAGATGAAAAATTTCACTCGCGCCAGGACTCGAACTATTAACAACAGCGTCACCGTTAGACAATGTACAGGAGGCTCTACCACTAGTCCGATCTGTCTGCCACTCCAGAAAAAGAAGCTATCTCGGAACAGTTTTCAATTCTCCTGCTTCGATATCACTGCTTTGAGACTCGATACTTATTTAAATCCATAGAAGGGTTGCTTTTAACCCCCTACTGGGGATACACAGCATTCTGCTAGTTTTCTCCCGTGTTACACGAAAGTCAAGCCACGCCGACATGGGAACATCATTCTTGTTGCGGTAAATTTTTATGAGACGAAGAAAAATTTCACTAGCGCCAGGACTCGAACCGTCAACAACAGCGTCACCGTTAGACAATTTACAGGACGTTCCACCACTAGTCCGATCCGACACCACAAAAAAATAAGGTATCTCTTTAAAGTTTTCAAGTTTCCTGCTTCGATATCACTGCTTTGAAACTCGATACTTATTTAAATTCACAGCAAGGCCAAAAAAAATTGTGCTGGGGACACGGCATTCCTCAGGGGTGCTCCTAGATCACAGGAGCAACCAACCAAAGTCAGGAAACGCCGATTGCGCACAGTATGCTTGTTGCGACAAATTTCGACTAAGACGCATAAAGATTTAGCTCGCGCCAGGGACTCGAACCATCGACAACAGCGTCGCCGTTAGACAATGTACGGGAGGCTCTACCACTATTGCGATCCGACTCCCCAGAAAAGAAGCATCTCGGAAGTTTTCTAATTTCTTGCTTCTGATGTCGCCGCTTTGAAACTCGTTATTTCAAATCGCAGAGATTGGTTTGGGAACCTGTTTAAATTTCAGCGGCGACTGCGCTGGGTTTCACTCCCCATGGTTGCGAGCGACCCAACCAAGTCCAGACCACGCCGATATGGGCACAACATGCTTGTTGCGACCAATTTGCGTACGAAATATGAACATAAATTTCACTAAGACTGCCATAATAGAAGCATCGATAAAACCGAAGCTGTTAGACAATGTAGACAAGAGGTTAAACCACTTGTCAGATCCGACACCCCAGAAAAAAGGTATTTCATTTACGGTTTTTAAGGAACACCGCTGAATTTCTTGTTTGAGGCGCAGTACTTATTAAAATCCACAGATGGATGGTTGGAACCTTCTGGGGCTACACGGCATTCTTCAGTGGTGCTCATGGGTAACAGGACCAACCGACCAAGGTCAAGGTACGCCAACAGACGCACAACATGCTGCTTACGACAAATTTGCAATAAGACGAAAAAAATTTCGCTCGCGCCAGGACTCGAACTATCGACAACAGCGTCGCCGTTAGACAATATACAGGATCTGGTCGATCCGCTTCGCCAGAAAAAAAAAGAACGCATCTCGGAAGTTTCAAATCTCCTGCTTCAATATCACTGCTTTGAAACTCGACACTTGCTTAAATTCACAGAAGGGTGATTGGAATCTCTGCTGTGGGGGCTACACGTCATTCTTCTAGGGTGCTCCCTGGAACAGGGCAACCAAACCAAAGTCAAGGAACGCCGGCATGCGCACAAGATGCTTGTTGCGATAAATTTGAAACCAGCAGATGAAAAATTCACTCGCGACAGGTCACGAACCATGCGACGATACGTCGCCGTTGAACCGAAATGGCAGAGGTGGCTCTGCACTAGTCCGATCCACCTCTGAAGAAGGCGTCTGGTTTCCAAATCTCTTCGATATCACTGCTTTTGAAAACTCAATACTTATTTAAATCCACAGAGGATGGTTGGAACCCCTGCTGGGGCTACACGGCATTCTTCAGGGGTGTTCATGTGTTACAGGAGCAACCGACCAAAGTCAAGGAACGCCGACATGCGCACAATATGCTTGTTGCAACAAATTTGCAATAATAAGACGAAACAAATTTCACTTGCGCCAGGACTCGAACCATCGACAACAGCGTCGCCGTTAGACAATGTACGGAAAGCTCTACCACTGGTCCAATCCGCCTCCCAAAAAGAAGGCATCTCGGAAGATTTCAAAATCTCCTGCTTCGATATCACTGCTTTGAAATTCGCTACATGGCCCAAATCCACGGGGGGGTAGTTGGGGCCCTAAGAACTTCCATTAGGGGTGCTCATGGGTTGAACGCTCGATAGAATCAGGATCGCCGACATGTGCACAACATGCTCGTTGCAGAAATTTTGCAATAATAAGACCAAAAAAAATTTCACTCGTGCCAGGACACAAACCATCGACAAGAGCGTCGCCGCTAGACAATGTACAGGAGGCTTTACTACTGGTCAGTGCCTCTCAAAAAGACATCTCGGAACAGTTTCAAAGTCACCTGCTTCGACATCACTGCTGAAACTGTACTTATCTAAATCAATAAAGTTTATGTATATATATATATATATATATATATATACTCCTCTCTTTCTCTCTTTCATATATATATATATATATATATATATATATATATATATATATATATATATAACATATATATATATATATATATACCATATATATATAAGAAATAAAGTTTTTGATAAATTAAAAATGAAAATTTTCCAAATCTTTATTGTTTTTCTAGCATTTATTTTTCCTTATATGAGATGTAAAATTTAATAAAACAGACAGTTGTTTTCTTCAGTTGTTTTAAAGCTCACATACCGAAGCGTTGTAAATGACTGAGTTTATATTAAAGGGTTTTTGAATGGGCAGGGTGGGTGTCAATCCGTGGTTGGCTATTCTCTGTTGAAAATTTTGAAAGTACTTTTCAGGATTGCAAAAAAAAATTGCAAGAAACAGGTATAAATCAGGTGTCTAACAAATTTATTCACCCTTTCGTTAGAACATTTTAATTTGCAAAAATAATTCAAATATCTTGAAAATTAAAAGATTTTAATAGCAGTTTTGGCGGAATTTAAAAATAAAAATTCCCTCTCTTCACCTAAAACTGTTCAAAACGAACAGTTTTTTTGTTTGTTTTCATAAAATTAAAGATTTCATAGTTGTTCATCAAAAAACATTTACTTTTATCGGTTTGGAATAGTTGAGGTTTTGCTATGAGTCCCCCCTAACACATCTCTATAATTTATAACAATAAATAAACTTGTAATTCTTTATGCTTATATATATATATATATATATATATATATATATATATATATATATATATATATATATGCTCTGTATATGCTCTCTCTCTCTCTTCTCATCATATATGCCTCTCTCTCTCTCATCCACCATCATAATAACCATATATGCTATATATATATATAATATATATATATGTTAAAAAGAAAGAAAAAAAGAAGAAGCCATGCGAGCTAGATACCCTGAACCGAGATAATAATTATATATAATTAGTTTTGTTTAAGTTATTCAATTGAGATAACATATAAAATTTAAATTGAAATATTTAGATAAAATAAATTTAGATAAAATTATGGCGGATCGTTGTCATATTACTACTTATATATATATATATATATATATCATATATATATATATATATATATATATATATATATATATATATATATATATATATATATATATATATATATATATATATATATATATATATATATATATATATATATTAGGGATGTATATATATGAAAAGCCGATACCGATACCGATACCGAGATACTCTATTTTTTTAGGTGCCGATACCGATACCGATACCGATACCGATACTTTAATTAATATAATAAATACACAGTAATGAGATAGAACATTTGTGCACTGCTGGAGGCAACTCAGTGCATTCCCTGTACAAACAATATAATCATTTATATTTCATATTTGGTTGTGCCCAAAATTATATTTATTTTATAAGAAATTAAAATGGTACCTTTAAGGAATAATAATTACAAATATATATTAATAACTTTTTTATGTTTGTGTTTGTTTAAAAATATTCCATTCCATTTTCCAGCAAGTAATTATTAACAAAGTTTAGCTACTAGCTTTTTATGTTTAACATGATTACAATTTACAAGAGATTCTTTAACTAGCTACAATATAAAGAATATCAAAATAATGAAAGAAGAGACCTCAATTAATCAGCCAAAAAGTTAAAATAAAAAAACGCTATTACTCAAACATGACATAATAAAATACTCAAATTCAAAAATTCACAAATTGTAATGCAAAAAACATTAAAAGCTTTCATAGTATCTGGCGAGAGACTGTTCCCTTTTGGGGTATTTCTACCTAACCTACACTATAAATACGCTCTCTCACGACTGATGAAGGAGGTGCTGATAATTATTTATATACAAGCACTGATAATAAGGAAAACCTTGGCCCATTTTCAATGCCACCGCATGAAGGTTACTCTTCTAGGCGCAGAGCCTCATCTCCTCTTTCACAGACTGCAAATTTGAATTATCTTTGCTAATTGATGACTGTCTCTTCAGTTTTTACGATGAGGTTTCCTGGTGTGATTCCTTTGAAGGTGAATGCAATTTCGGCCATGAACTTATCAAAGTCTAACATATCAAAATCCTCATCTTGTAGGTTTATTAGCTGAAAAGCCACCATCGTCACTATCAGTGCTGTTGCCAGGGGTTGCAGATAAGGCGGCTTTCACTTCTCTGTCTCTTTTTTTTTTTTTTTTTTTTTTTTTTTTTTTTTTTTGTCAAGCGAGCAAGCTCTTCGGTTTTGCTATTTTAATGCATTCTAGAGAGTGGTTCACCGTCAGATTATCTTGATCTTGTAGGGTTTCAGCTAGCTTAAGGACTTATTAGAGACACTTATTTATTTATTTTTTACAGTTTGTCACACCGCCGCTCAAGGGCAGAACCTATTCAAGGAGTGGGTGTTGAACGCCTCAAAATCCATCTAACAGCAAATTTCGCAGATGAGCACAGACGCAGGCTTTAAAGTGAGGATATTAAATTGAGTAGGAAACACAGATGATGGAGAATTCCACAGAACAGAGGTGGCAGGAAGAAAGAAGCACCGCAGCGAGCCATTCTGGAGTTACTAACATCAACACAAAACTCATGTGCCGACACAGCACCCCTTGTGCTACGAGGGGGGCGTCGTAAAGGTGGTGGTACGCGAGTGGATAGTTCCCTCGACACTTGCCTCTACGGTACCTATAGAAAGGGATAAAGCACTAACATCGCGCCCCACAAAGAAAGAGGGTCAAGTGAACTAGAAAGTACAGGACAATTTATAAGTCTTTTAGCATTTGACTCGACCCTATCCAAAGCCGATGAAACCACAACCCCCACTTTCCCCCACAGATATGAGAGCAGTACTCAATACAAAGGGCGAGGATGAGAACCTTGAATAGGTGGAGTAACTGAGAGGAGGGGAAAAAAAGTCTAGCACTCTAAACAGAACTCAGTTTCTTTGAGGCCGCAATAACAACCATGTGATTTGGGGTTTTCAAAACATTTTTTTTGTTTATGTTAAGGCCAAGGTGTTTATATTGTCAACAGGAGAGACGAGAGAACCGTAGAAAGAGATAGAAAAGTTAAGTGTCTTAGGATAGAGAGATTTGTAGAAGTTGGGTTTTTAAAGAATTAAATTTCACAAGCTTGAGACGACCCAACCCTGAAATTCTATCAAGATCAGCGAGAAATAGAATCGGAAAGATTAAGGCGAGAGGCAATTCTAGAAGTAAAAGAGGGAGCAGAATTGATATGAGGGGATATGAAAGAATGAAGAGGTCAAGTCATCGACACTATGAGAGTGGATAGGGGATTAAGATGTGCAGGTGAGAAGATCATTGATGAAAGCAGGAGATAAAATTAGAGATAAAACAGAACTAAGACACCACTATTGACAGAAAAAGAAAAAGTCCTTATCAACAACAGCCGACATTGAGCGATTTGAAAGAAGCTAGACATAAGTAAGCAAAGAGAGAGAGGAACCAAAGGAGGGAGCTTGGAGAGCAGTGACGCGTGCCATACAGTCTCAAATGCTTTGGATATGTCGTGCGCCACCACAAGTCTTCCCGTCGTTCCTAAGGGCGGAAAACCATAAATCATTAAATAGGAAAGTATATAGCCAGTAGAGACCTCAAACACCGAAAGCCGTACTGGTGATCGGAAAGAAGGAAATGAGATTCCAGATGATCTAGAAGTGAGAGTTGAGAAGGTTTCAAAGATCTTAGAAGAAGGAATGCAAGTGAGAGCTATAGGCCGATAGTTAGAAGGATCAAGAGCAGCATCATTTTTCAGTCTTTGGACATATACGCGCTTTAACACTGAGGAAAAGTGCTAGTATTGTGGCATAGAATATATAGTTGAACGAGGGTGGCGACAGCTCAGAAGCACATTCCCTCAAAACTCGGAGAGGAATGCCATCTGGGCCACCCAACTTCCTAACGTTATAGATTTAAGGAGCAAATGCACACGATCAAATGAAATGACAGGTAAAAGGCATAGGACAACTGAGAGGAGAAGGAGGAGGAAGGGAAATGCCAGAAATCGTCCGGGGTTGAATTAGAGGAAAATAGGAGGCCGAAGAGATGATTGGCCTTTTCAGTTGGAGTATTAACAACAGAATCATCAGAGCGAATAAGAGGAGGAAAGGATGATTTACAGAAGTTGTTAAGAGATGTTTTTTGGCAAGAGGCCAAAAGAGAGATTTGTCAGTGGGAGAACCAAGGAGGTCGGAGTGCATTTTCGTTTTAATGCAAAGCCCGCTTTGCTCGTCGAAGAGTATCCCTGCAACGATTTCTAGCTGAATGAAAATTGGCAAGAGTGATAGGAGAACGAGAATTTTTCCACACCCGATAAGCATTGTCTCTAGCATGAATGGCCAGGGAACAAGCACGATCGAACCATGGATTTTGAGGAGAAAAAGATTTAGTCCAAGAAGGAATGAACCTGCTCATCCCATTAACAATTACAGTTCCCACTTTATCGGCAGAATCTGAAGCGTCTTAGAGTCAAAGCAGTCACTTCAATTATAGTTAGCGTAGAAGCAACGCAATGCCCCCAATCGGCCTGATCAAAGTGCCAGAAAAACCGCATAGGGCAGGATGGAGATGTTGGAGAGAAAGTACTAAATTAGGTGATATAAGGTTGTTGTCAGATTTACCGATAGGAGCGAAGGTGGTGTATTTATAGAGAGAAGGACTAGTGGTGAAACATAGGTCAAGTGTATTCAAGAATCGGTTGGGACGATCCGGAATTTGTGTAGGTTATTTAAACAATTTCTCGGTCCTTGGGATAATGTATTATTGGGCTTTCTCCCCACCTAAATCAGTACAAGAGAGGAACCAACAATTCAGTTTTTGTACATTGAAATCCCCCTAAATAGAGGACCTCAGTATTTGGATTGGAAGATATAACAGTCTCGTGAGAAGTAGTAAGGTAATCAAAAAAGTCATGAAAATCTGTTCTGTTAGGAGAACAGTAGCAGAAGCATAAGAATATTGTAGTAGAAGGAAGAAAGATTTTAAGCCACAGAACATCGAAGTTAGGAGATTCGAGATTCTCGAGACATGTTATAGGAATGTTTATATTTACATAGGCACATACTCCACCCTTCAAACGGAAATTATAAAATAAGTTATAGTTGGATATATTAAACGAGTTGAAGGATGAATTCTTAGCCATCTGGGTCTCAGACAAGAGCATAAAATTAGGTTTAGAGTTAGAGAGGTAGTATTCCATGAATGCAGAGTTAGAGTGCAAGCCATTGATGTTGGTAAAGTCAAAAGAAAGCCACGCCTGTGCAAATCTGCTATCATACACGCACACGCAATCACAAAAAAAAAAAGACAGAAACAAATAGACAAAAACAAAAGGAGAAATGAGGAAATTTATTCGTACGCTAAAACCTAAATTTTAAAACGATAAAACCCTATTTACAGCAAATATCTAAAATATGAATAATCCAGAGTGTTTAAAAACACTCACACACTCTCACGAAATTGACGAAATTGCGTACAGAAAAAAAATACTATTGATCAACTAAAAGAGTAGATAAATGTATAAATTATAATAATGGTTGTCCAAATAGGTAAATTTTACGCAGACCAAGTTGGAGAAACGCTAAAAATCTTAGTTAAAAAAAAAAAAAAAAAAATCGAGGAAAAAAAAACATAACTTGGTCTATCTATCTATATCGAACTAGATTTATTATTGAATCTAAAGTTTCTCATAATTTTTCACCCAAAAAGTAAGAAGTATCGGCCATTTTAACCGATATATTAACCGATACCGATACCATCAAAAATGGCCGATACTACCGATACCGATACCGATACCGATACTATCGGTACATCCCTAATATATATATATATATATATATATATATATATATATATATATATATATATATATATATATATAAATATATATATATAGGCACTTATCCTTTAAAAGGAAGTTACATAAAAGTCATGAAATCGCAAATCGCAGAATCCTACTTGTGCATCCCTGCAGTGTTACGTGTTAGCTAAAACTCCAATAGAGACAGGGTGATTTAATCTTGGGTATTCCTTTAGTTAAAAATAAAAAAAAACTTTTATTGGCAACTTGACGCACTAATCAAGCCTTGAAATAATCAGAAAAAATGGATTACATCGTTCGTTCGATGTATATCGGTTAACACCCTTTAAAGGACAAGTTCCTATATATATATATATATATATATATATATATATATATATATATATATATATATATATATATATATATATATATATATATATATATATATATATATATATATATATATCAGGGAAAGGGTTATCATTTTTTCACTGCTTCGACAAACCGGCTCCAGCATTTTAAAATTACTAAAAGCAATGTTGGGGATTTCCATTTTTTAAAATTACCCGGCTCCAGCTCCTGCTTCGGCTACATCATTTTAAAATTATGCAACTTCGGCTCGGCTCCGGCTCCGGCATTTTAAGAGTGTTCGACTCCGGCTCCGGCTCCGGCTCCAGCTCCGACCCTTGTTTATAATTCCCTTCTTCATTTACAGCTATGAGATCTTTAATTCTGACGAAGAACTATGAGTGAAAGATGAAATTAATTGTCTGCTAGGACATCACTATTATCTTAAATTTAAAACAGAAAATATTTTATGGAAATAAGAATTTAAGAAATACAGAAAAGGAATCAGTCACTTTCTTCCCTAAATTTTAATGTAATTCCCTCTTTGAATGATGAACTGCCTGTACAGTTAAGTAATATAATTTATTATTTTTCCTAAAAGAATAAAAATCATATTTAGATTCATCCCTAAAGAGTTTAAAATAATTCCTCAGGATTGAGACTATGAGGCCTGAGACATATATAACTTATAATTTTATTCAAAACAGATTTTTATTATATATGGACTATAATAATAATATATATGTATATATATATATGCTAATAATAGCATATATATATATGCTCTTATATATATGTATATATATCTGCCACATATATATATATACTCATCAATAACTGTAATAATATGCCATGTGTAATAATATATATATATGCTCATGGCAGCAACTCATATATATGTAGCAATAATAATAGCCAACATATGTATGTATGTATATATCATTATATATATGTGTGTATGTATATATGTATATGTATGTGTATATATGTATATGTATGTATGCTATGTAATAATATGTATGTACTATCTATTGCACCAGACACTGCTCTCTCTCTTTCTCTCTCCTTCTCTCTCTCTCTTTCTTTCTCTTCTCTCTCTCTCTTTCTCACTATATATATACCATAAATACTCTCTCTTATATATATACTCTCTTTCTCACTCTCATATATATATATATATATATATATATATATATATATATATATATATATATATATATATATATATATATATATATATATACATTCACGATTACTAACTTTTTTAAAATAATTTTAAGACATTGACCATATGTAATATAAATTTATTCAAAACAATTGTTCTTAAAAATAAACACCATCAGTAAAATCCTCCTTTAACGATGTCCTTAGATCCGTTTTAGTATTTTAAAACAGAAGGCTCTCAACATTGACTTGAATAGAGACAGAAACAATGATTGTTGCAAGCGGCATCTTACCAGATTTTTTAGGACTAACTTAATTGGTGCCTCTTTAACTGATAACTTTGATTTCCGGTCGATTTTCGTTATTCCATCTAATTTCGTATGAAATTTTACCTTTTATTTTTTACAGGATTTTTTGATTGAATGTCTTTTACTGGTATATTGTCTTTTAGTTTTTTCAATCGCTTTCTGCATGCTCAATTTTTCCCATTATCTGGCAAATGTGACTTCTTCATGTCTTCATCTGACAAAATTCTACAAGGGAGGATTCCTGAAACTGCTGAACTCGACTCCTGCCCAGATTTCTGTTCGATAGCGTTATTCATTTTAAGTCCTAGTTCGCAAGAACACTCCTAGCTTTAAAATATCAGATCTTCAGTTCTGAGAAAGTTCTAAACAACAAAGATTGTCGACAAAATATTTTTATTTTCAGTTAACATTCTTTCCCTTCTTTTCATGGAATTTATTTGTGATTTGCTAAAATCCGTTCTCTATAAAATTTTCCTGCAGTCAAGTCTTCTGATTGAATATTTTTTGTTGTAAAATATGGGTGTTTTAATAATTCTTCGAGTGTTTCGATTTGTTCCCACTGGCTATCGGAGAGAGAAAGTTCAGGAGTACCCGCAGCCATCATACTATTACTATAATCTTTTAGTTGCAGAAGCCTTTAGGGCAAGACATGTACTTCCCCATATTGTCTCTTGATAGATTGCAACACAGCTTGATTCTTAAAAGCTTCCATTAATTTTGGAATTTTTTGATGCTGCTTTTACTATTTGTCTCGCCTGCTTATAAGATTTGTTCTATGAGTATTGTGGAGACCACACACTGCTAACTGTAAAGTATAAACTCAACATCTCATGTGTGCAATGTTAACGCTATCGGAACATAGTCTTTTCATGCTTTATCAAGTTCATTCTGGCACAACTATTACTTCTTCGTTTGACATTCAATAAAATCAGTATCCCATTTACCAATTTCTATTCCTCACCCTCTTTGTCCTTTTTAATTTTCAATCGTACTGATCATGTTTGATGCGTTATCAGTAACTAAGCCCAATTACTTGTCTCTTGTTATTTTCGAATTCTTTTAAGATATCAGTAACAAATTCTTGAATATATTCGCTGAAATGTTGGGGTTTTTTTCTTTACTGCTAACGTTTTAGAAATATTGTTTTTTATCTTCGTCCACATATATAAAATTATTGACAAAATAATTTAGTTTTGCCCTTTGTAAGTATCCATTTTAAATGCACAAAGCGTCCCCTTTTTATGCAAATTTTAAGCTTATTTTTTTTTGTTTTATTTTTCTTCTAGAACTATTTATTTTACAAATACTTTCCAGTCTAAAGGAACTTTCGGTTTCTAAACCATTGTCTCCACACAGTTGCTTTTAAATCCCTGGTTATGCAAAGAAACCTAATGGGTCACTATCTTTAATGATCATTATAATCAATTGTATTTTGAATTTTTCACTTGACATAGACATAACAAGTTTTTGGCAACTGAAAAGTTTCCACTTTAGTCTCAGTTTTTGAAATTAAAGGTTTCTCCTGATTACCTTTAGCTTCACCTTTCTTTTAACAATTGCAGCAATGTCTGGATGATAGCGTTTTAAATATCGCATTAATTTAAAGGATCAAATAGATGTATTGTGACCCCATGGGTAACTGGTAGTTAGGTAGACTCTTTGAAGTAGACTGACTGTTTCCCCATCAACTGTGTTAACTATTTCATATTGACAAAGGAAAGTACCATCAGGTGAGTAATATATTCAAATACATGAGGGTGTTTCGATTTTGGTTTAGTTGACATGATTTTCTAAGGATATTGAACAATTAATTAAAGTTATCATACAAACACTATTAATGGGCTCCTCATCTCCCATCCATTCATTTCTCTCTCTCTCTCTCTCTCTCTCTCCTCTCTCTGCTATATATATATACTCTCCTCCTCTCATATATATATATATACTCACTCCTGCTCATATATATATATATATATATATATGTATATACTAATATATATATATATATATATGTATATATATATATGTATATGCTATATGAATATATGCATGTATATACTGTCATCAAAATTAATAGTATTAATATAAAATACTTACTTAGTTTGTATTTGCCAGACCAGACATTATCTTTTTACTCAGGCTCAGAAACCTCAAACTCAAGGTCCCCCAAATTTCGCCTCCGCTCCGGCTCCCGGCTCAGATCCCCAATTTCGCCTCCGGCTCCGGCTCGGCTCCAGCTCCCTCAAAAAGTTTCGCCTCCGGCTCCGGCCGGCTCCACCCAAAACCTTGCGGCTCCGCGGCTCCGGCTCCGGCTCCGGCTCCGCAGCCCTGATATATATCACCTCGTCACCTTTCCGTTTCTGTTCCAAAGACTCCACTTTTCCTTTCATTTTGAAAGACTTTCCACCCAACAACAAATAATTCATGGTAGGAGGGTGACCTGAGAGAACCTCTAATTGGGGTATGCCAAACATGATTGTTTTCAATATGACAAAACTCAATTTCTTCATTTTTCTAATCGGTATAATCTTCCACACAGCAATAACATCTTTGGAAACACACAACTCAAGCCTTTCTCTGTTCTAAATATTCTTGTATTTTCTTTTCTCTTGATGTTAAATGGAAGGATCACATTTTTTTTTCTTACTTGACAAAATCTTCCACACAATTATAATATTTTCTTCTAAAGGAAGCAACTCAGGGTTTACTCGGCTAATATTTTTGGTGTTTATTTTTCTCGTTATCTTAATAGGAAGGATCACATTAATTCTCTTTCTAAACAACCTTATAAGAGCTTAAGTGTTCTGATACGCCTACAGAAACTTTTCACTTCACCCCAGAGCTACTTGCTCTTTATAAGATTGGTTCGCCCAAGTATGGAATATGAATAAATCTAAGGTGGTTTCACCTTTAAAAGGTGGTCTAGGACTTTTCGTCTTGTCCACTCTAGTGCTCTCACTAAACCTTCCCAGTCTCATTCTGCTTGTCAAATAACTGCAACACTCTCATTATACTATCACTGTTATAGAGAACAATGTTCTTTTAAACTC
>JABUQX010140741.1:0-5000 GCA_015478945.1 Trachelipus rathkii
CGGACTACATTGACAGTTAAAACACAATATCAACATATATCCCAAATGCCGATATTGGTGAAAATACTTAAACAGTGACTCTAGCACAGGTTCTAGCAAAGCAATTACGAATGAATACACTGTGCTCAAATATTTAGCAAAATAGCAAACTCAATTCACAACGAGGAATTCAATGATAACGATATAATGACTGAAGGGTTACAAAATAAATATCCCGAACAGGAATACCCAATTTAAATGTAATGGACTGGTTGAAAAGATATTAAATTATATGTCAAAAACTTACTCTTCAGACTGATAAACAAATCCTTGGCCAGGCCCCCTTGACAATCCAACCAACTATCACTTTCTTAGATTCTCAAACCTATATTGTAACAGTATCTAGACCTCCTGTTGAATGAGTCACCGGCCTGTGCAATAATACAATGCAACTTTATACTTAAAACTCACCAACCTATCTCCCTGAAGATCCTTCAAGTGAAACAACGGTTTGACCGGGTTCGTTGCTTTATGTGAACCGTTCAGTCAATATTATTCGTTATCAAAGAATTTACCTGTTTTATGATCAATACTTTGACCATGAACTCAATGTCTTTAAGACCTAAAATAATTGCTGAATATTTAAATAAATAAGAAAATGAATTACCTTTTTGAAGAGCACTCAAAAACTACTGGAATAGTTTCAAAAAACCGCTGTAAAAAAAAATAAATGAATGGCATTTTCTTCTTTAAATTGGTTTATCATCATGAACATGCAGTTAGATGTCCGAAGGTATCTACGTACATGCGCACTGAATAGATAGAACCTCAGTACCTAATATTAATTATATTTTATACTTTAAATATTCCTTTTTGCAATACAGATCAACGACCATATATATATACATGCGATATGTACATTTATATGTGCATCAATGTGTATATGCAAACAACTGTTAAACAATAACAAAATATTCTAACTTTAAATTTATACAGATCCTCGCCCATAAATATGTATATAAATAAATATATAAATATTTATGTTCAAGAATGTATATAAATGAATATAATATTTTAACAAAAATATACAGACTGGGTGATTTGATAAGTAATCTAAAATCTCTACTTGAAAATTAATCAAATTTGAAATTTAAAACAAATGTCGATTTGTCAGTGTGAACACAACATACAAGACCAGCTGTTTACATTAACAGTTACTCTAATGCAAGTGAGTTGCCTATTCGTAAATAAATAATTCTTTTGTTGCAAATAAAATCGTGGCTGTGACAGTTAATCATATGTTAACAAATAAATATTTAAACTTACAAATGTTTTATATTTATTACCACCATATAATAATTGCGAAACTTCAAAAAATAAATTATCTTAAATACAAGCTTACCTGCCAGTAATATCTAGCAACGATTCAAAACAATGCACCTTACAAAATGCAATATTGCAGACGACACTCTGATACATCGATACACATAAGAAATATAATATAATCACAAATGCTTTAAGAGCACAAACTTAAATACCTTTATCTTTACAATAAACAAAACTGCAATATTTTACACATTGAAATTAAATCACCATATTTAATTTGAAATAAATATTACATTCACTTTTGCAATAAAACACAGAACAAAACACTACTTGGTTACAAAATATACAATTTAACACATAATAAAAATTGATCGAGATATATGAGGCATTCACAAGTACCAACTATATACACCTTGGGTTAACAACAATGAAAGCGAAAAAGATCCAAATTATTCTTGTTTTTACTATTTATACGAATCTCAGTAATATAGGTTACCTTATCGAATCACAGCATTTGAAATCAGTAAGTCAAATAATGTATACATTTATCAATTAATTTAGAAAAACAAATATATACAAGCCATCTCAAGGAAAGGCGGGATTGGCATTTCTTACAATATCATAGTATTTCTCAAGAAATGACAATCCTTCGTTCCAATCAGGATAAAAAAGCTAACGTAAATTGAGATTAAGAACTACCACACCTTAGTAATTTATTCAATAAAATATTTATTCTTATATATATGGAAATTATTTATATAGTAATACCATGATAACCTTACAAATCGCTTTTTAAAATATTAAAACAAATAATAAGCAATAATAATAATAATAATAATAATAATAATAAATGTGTGAATAATAAATAATAATAATAATAATAATAATAATAATAATAATAATAATAATAATAATAATATTATTATTCATAAAGCTTTGACACAACGACCAATGACAATTCAGATTTTAAAAATAAGTTTCAAAAGATGAGTTCTCATTGGTTATTGTTTCTCCTTACAATATAAACATATTTACAGTATTTTGACTGGGCCTTTGCAGCTTACATTTGGTATATAACAAAAAAATAAACGATATTGCAATGGCAACACGTGACCTCTATTTTAAAACAAATAAATGAAACAAAAGTTTCTATTTTGTTTATTATTATTATTATTATTATTATTATTATTATTATTATTATTATTATTATTATTATTATTATTATTATTATTATTATTATTATTATTATTATATTATTATTCTTATTATTATTTTATATTAAATACAATTATTATTAAATTATTTTAATGTATTTATTATTTATTATTTTATGATTATTATATTATATTATTTATATGTATTTTTTTTTATTTTTATTCTTATTTTATTATGTTATTATTTTTATTAAATGTTTTAGTTATTTTTATTTTATTATTATTATAATTATTGTGTGTGTGTGTGTGTGTGATTATTCTTATTATTATTATTATTATTATTATTATTGTGCTTATTATTTATTATTGTTATTATTATTATTATAATAGCAAACTAACATTAGTAACTTCTCTCTTTACTCCCTCCACTTTACTTCAAATATTACCTTTGTTCTGATTTTCAGAGACAACCAAAAAATTTAATTACATTTTAATTATGAGGAGCTGCAAAACTTTTTGGTACCGGCTTTATTTATATTTTAATATCAATTTTGATAATTTTGATGTAAGTTTATTTATATATTCAAATAGCTATTTTAAAAATTTGGTTTCCTTTTTTTACAATTTCTATATTACAAAGAAGTTTCTAACAAAGAAAATTAACTTCTTGTGCCGGTTAAAATAGAAGTTAAAATGAAATCAAACGGTTTAATTTATTAAGAAGCTGTTTCAAATATTATATACTATATATACAAATATTTTCGTATAAAAATATATATATAATATATATATATATATATATATATATATATATATATTATATATATATATATATATATATATATATATATATATATATATATATATATATATATATATATATATATATATATATATTTATAGGTGAGGGGGACATATATGGGTGAGCCGGGTAGGTAGCTCCACCCAATATTTTTAGGTTTAAATAATTGAAATTAAATTGTAAAAGTATACTAAATTATTAAAATTTTATATAAAAGTTAAAAAAAGAAGCTATTTTGCATCATAAATTAAAAGAAAAACAGCCACAATAATAATAGCTATAATAATAATTGAATTCATTTAGAAATTCTCGCTCCTACTCTGATCTTAGGAGTAAAAATCTTAACACCGGGCGGACGAATGACGTCATTGTTTACGTCAACTTATAAGGGAGCGGGCTAGTCTGTCCTACCTATAATAATCGATAAAATATATGAAATCTTTCGTTCTCGATCTTTTTTCGTTCTCTTCCCGTAAATATTTACGAAATGTGTGGCTTGGTGCAGTTTGTTTGAAATTTTTGTATAAAATGTGTCTGATTGTTCTGATATTGAATATTAATTTTATATAACTTTATTTAAGTGGTATTTAGCATTATATACATAAAATTAAGTGAAATAATGCATAATAGAGTAAGTGTAGATTTTACATTAAAGAAAAAACGCTTTAAAAACTTTTATCTATAAAAACACATGACTCTATTTTAAAAAATAATGGAAGCCTAGAAATTACTCAATTTGAATGTGATTTAAAATTAAGTATTTGGTAAATATAATGTAAACAAGCTTTTCATACAAATAAATAGGTACGTATTATAATTATTAAAATATGTTTTCTATGTTTTCGTTAGCTATATATATATATATATATATATATATATATATACCAACAACTTTTTACTACTATATATATATATATATATATATATATATATATATAACTTAACTATATACTACTATCTCACTATAAACTCTGCCTGCAAGTGTATTCTTTGGGTACGCCACTGATATATACCACTGATATATTTTTAAATTTCAGTCATTTATTTTTGATAATGTAATATATATAAATCGCAACTATATATGTATAATAACCTTAACTATATATATATATATATATATATCTCATATACATATATATATACCATATATATATATATATATATATATATATATACTATTTATATATAGGTTTAATTTACAGAGGATGAATCACGTTTATAGGAAAAATTTTCGATAAGAAAAACAACGAATTTCGAGTATTTTCTTTATTGTGGCAATTTCTATTAAAAAATTATTAGCGTTATTTGCATATATCTATGAATTTTAATATTTATTAGGTAAATTTTTTATAAAATTATAAAATGTTTCTAGTAATTATGACATTATTAAGAAATTAACAATTATTATTATTATTATTATTATTATTATTATTATTATTATTATTATTATTATTATTATTATTATTATTATTATTATTATTATTATTATTATTATTATTATTATTATTATTATTATTATTATTATTTAATATGAATTTGATTTTTTTCTGTTCTTTTATTTTTATTCTTCTTTTATTTTTGATTATTTTCAATTTAGCATGGAAGCATTTTTATTTTATAAAACTCCTACGGACTCATGAGCATAGCGATGAGCCTGATTGTACGGGGGACGTGGGGATTATATAGAGGGCCGAAGGCCACCAGATTAGAAAATAAAATATATAAAAATATCAAATATC
>JABUQX010140741.1:7500-32432 GCA_015478945.1 Trachelipus rathkii
TTAAGCACATAAAATAAACTTTCACCAATTTAAATCATCCAATAAAAATCATACATCAAAGTCTAAACAGGGCAAAAAAATATTCATCAAGAAGAAAAATAACACACACTTAATTTATAATCATTTAATTTAACTATTAGCTAAAGTTTGAACCATTTGCAGCTTCATATCATTATTGACTTCATCGTCAAAGAATGCGAGAGGCACCAGCTCCTCGTTCAGGTACCACAAGTGCCGACAGAGAGCTTTTGCAGCAACTGCAGATACGTCTTTTTCGTCATAATCCTTAAGTTTCTGGAGAAATTGCAGGTCAGTTCTTGGTGATTTTGGCGCACTAGGTGCTGCAAACCAATTGCGCACATAGAAGATGACTGCAAACCGAACAAATTTTTCCAGTCCAGTGAGTTCTCTTCTAGTCATTTTGATTTGACTCTGAAATAGTACCATTTTTATGGCATATAAAACTCGTGCCATCCATCTTGCTCGATGCATGGCACCTGGTTTCACAAAATGAACTCCTTTAGGAAGAACGTCTCCAAGAATTATAATAGTCAGCTCCAAAGGTTCGCATAATCTTTTTTTTCTTGGATGCATTTTCTTCAGTTTGCAGAACATAACAATTTGCCTTTCTTTGGAATATCTGTTTGGTAGTCTGATAATTTGTCTTTAATTTATTTGTTTCCCAACTGGATGCTGGGAAATCGGCAAACAGCTGTGTCTCTGAAGGTTACGGCAAGGTGCTCCCAGGCACTTGTCAGAAATACATCCGGTATTTAATTTCATAAATATGATGTCTACAGGCCAGTTGAAGCTCAGTGATCGCCCAAGCTTGGATTCTATTTTAGTTCAGGCTCCTTGCTTATTACCAGTGTTGCTGGCAGTGGTGTCAAACACATGGCCTGTATGTTATTTTCCAGTTCCCGTCTTCGCTTGTTCAATTACAGCATTCGCAATGTCAATGCCCAATGCCTTTTTCTGAACAAAGTTTTGGGACTGCACTAAGTGTTTTGAATTACTTTCTGCTGATACTAATATATTTAACCTCTCTGTATTTCTGCAGAAACCAGTGATATCTGGTAGAATTTTACCATTCCAATGTACAGTCAATGGTACATCTGTTGTAAAACTCTCTGTTTTATATCCTCAGCTATTTTTTTTATGTAGAGAGCTTCTTTCTCTCTGCAATGTGCTCTACTCAAAACAACGTCATAAACATCGACTCCAAGGGCATTAACAGTGGATGTCAACACCATAAAAGCCATGCAATCACTTATTTTTGTCCTGCCCAGTGTCATTGCCACATCAGGTCTCACAATACACTTTTCACGGTCCACAGATGAAGGTTTAGTTTGGGTTCAGCATCACTGTTTGTGAATCAGTGTCAAGTTTAAAAAAAGATCTGGTAGAACTTAAGCTAATATCTGCAACTACAGACCGCTATTTCTCCTCTCTTCACGTTTTGTTTGCTTCAATATCTAATATCTTTTCCGTTTCTAGCTACTCTGAAACTTTCTATCAATTGTACCATATGAAACTACGTCTACCTTTTTTCTTTACGGGCTGCTGAAATATTTTATCTTCCTCAGCCGTCATTATTTGTAGTGCATCATTGTGAGCAATATCAAAAGGTCGTTTAAACTCTCCTTAAACGCATTTTCACTTTTGTTTGAGATGCATTCTGCTTGTGTTTGGATTTCTGTGCTGATCTGTACTTGTCATGCAAGCTCAATATTTGTGTTACAATATTCAGTTTTGCTTTTGTTGGAGTATTTGCTTTGCTCCAAATGGAACAAATTTCGTCAGATACAAAATTGCATGTGTTCTTTTTCAATGTGAAAGAAACACACGCTTGCAAAACATCTCCCGATTGAGGCATTTGGTTTTTTTCTTCAATATGTTCAATTTTCATTCTCATTGGCGGCGGCACTTCATCATAATTTTAAATGATTGAATTTCTTGTGCAAGACTTTTCAAAGTCTGAAATAAAATGGAAGGGTATGCATTGTCAAAATACAAAATTAAAAATCCCCCCTATAAGCTTGGGCTGGTCTAATATATATATATATATATATATATATATATATACTCATAGGTAACCTGTTGGGATGTATCTTTCTTTAAATTTTCTTTTGCCCAAAACCAGACCTCTGGTCTTTGCTCTCAGGACATAAAGATATGTATGTATGTATATGTAATAAAGTTCTTATAAGAAACAGTGTTTATAAAACCACTAAGAGGAAAATGGACAAAACAGGTGGGTGGTTCTTTGTCAAACCTCAGCTCAGTTTATGTTTAAAATGTCCTTCATTCTTTCCATTCCACTATATATATACTCTTTCTCTCTCATATGCTCCTCTTTCTCTCATATGTATGGGCAATGAGCAGGGATTCATTCAGGGGGAGACAGGGTTGATTGATATGTATGTCTTGCATAACTCTGCTCACTCTCTTTCATGTATAATATATATACTCCTCTTTTCTCTCATATATAAAATTATGAGTCTTCAAAATTGCTGGGATATTTCTTTTATTTTCTTCAATGGGTTGACCATATTTTCCGACTCTGAATATCAATGGGTACGCGCTTCCGGGAATTGATTTAATGCTTTAGCAGCTACCAAATGTATCTGACAAACTGAAAGTTCTGGCGAGGAGGCCGTGTCCGAAGAATCCCGGCTGTATAAAAGCACAAGCTAATAGTTGACTTTAAGCCAATATGAAAACGAAAACACATTAAATCTTTAGAAAAATAATATAATACGTTTGTAATTAGTAATTACTGCTTTGTTGTCTGTCGATTGATGTATTTTCGGTTTCTGCTACTAAACTACATAACTGTCCATCTTTCTCTCCATTCCTTCTCCATTCCACTGCTCTCTCTCTCTCCTCTCTCTCTCTTTCCTCCTCCTCCTCTCTCTCTCTCCTCCATATCTCCATATATATGTCCTCACTATATGTATATGTATATGTAATATGCAGGTATGTATGTAATATGTGTGTGTGTGTGTGTAATAATATGTATGTTCTCTCTCTCTCACTCACTATATATATATATATATATATATATATATATATGTATATGTGTGGTGATATATGTAATGTGTGTGTGTGTGTGTGTGTGTATATATATATATATATATATATATATATATATAATCACAAACATTCTCTCTCCAAGACTTGGGGTAAGGTGCGTCACATGCACTGGAAGCAGAAAAGTAGTACAAGAATATGACTGAAGTCGAAAAGCCAACCACGCCCTTTAGACCCTGAGACTCATTGCAGCAATCCAGAAAATCCACCTAGAGCTGGGACCGCGACTGATCTTCATTCTGGCATCTCGTCAGTAGAAAGGTTCATTCAGCGCGCGCAGGTGCAGGCGCATCAGCCATAGCCCGTCACAAAAACCGCCATTCATCTATCCAGGCCTTTCTTCTTACCTCTTGCCAAACTCCACGTTTTCTCTCCTTCATAATTTCCTTTACCGGCTTTCCAATACCTTTATCTTCGGTCTTCCCAGCCGGTCGATCCCCAGCACACTCACAACTATGCATCCGCTTAACCTGCAAATATCATCCATCCCTTCATCCTTCATTTATTCCACTATCCACCCTAATTCTTCATTTATCAATTTCTCTCTCCGCCCCTAAGATTTGTCCATCTGAACGTTTCTGCTTCAAATCTGGCTCTTATTTGAATACTGGTCACCTATACATGTGGGTAACCTTCAGCTGAGACCCACCATCCTCCAAGACTTAGTCCCCATCCACCAACGATTTAGTTGCACCAACCACCTTCCACCATTCTGTGACCTAAAGACTTTCATCGTCCATGTCTTTTTATCCTACATATATCTAAATATTTAAACTCCAGACACTTGTTCCATTGCTCACCATCTATAATACTTCCACCGAGGAACTGTTGTTCTCCTCCCAGCCATGGCCTTGCTCTTATCTTTCATAGTTTACTTTCAGTCACTCTTTTCCACACACCCTACCAAATATCTACCCCAAATCCTCTCCAAACTCTTCCTTCTAGTTTCCATCAAATCCCCCTCATATAATAGATAGGGCACCCTCCTCTTCCATTCCTCTGTGCATAACATCCCCCCTTCCCCACCCCCACCTCTAGTTCTTTCATCACCCCATCCATATATTAATTAAATAAACAATCATACATATCACTTCCCTTCCTCTCCACTAATGAAATTAAATAATTCATTCTACTTCATTTATTCTTATTCGCTTCGCTGTCATTTTCTAATACTTTGATTCCGTTAAACCTACCAACACTCCATATCACTAGCACCTACTGCTTCAGAGCTTCCCTATTAATCCCTACCAGCCGCCTGTTACCAAATCCACCAAAATAAAATACAATTTATTCTTCTTCTCTCTCCCATTTTTTGTCAATCATTTGTTTCAGTAAAGATTTGATCTGGAAGGATCCTAGTTGATTTGAGTGAGGGGCGTTTAGAGTCGGGTAGGATTTAGCCTCTACCACTTCGCTTGCTCCTGTCTTTCATAATCGATCCTTCAGCTCCCACTGTTACCTCTTTCGACCAAAATATAGCATATATCTTTCCTGCAACTACTCCAATGAAGCTATTCCTGTAGTTTCTGCAGTTGCCGCTGTCACTCTTTGCCAGCCCAGCAAAGGGTGCTATTGCTGCTCTTCTTTCGATCGCGGACACGCCCTCCATGGCGGCTCTGTTACAACTTCCAACTCAATCAATCAGAAGCACCCTTCCTCCGTTCTTAAAACTTCATACTGATATTGTGTACTTAAATCGTACATATCTTTCTTCAGCTTTCTCCTCTGCTGTTACCTCCTCCTTGCAATGACCTCATCCCTGAAAATGCCTGTTCCTTCTTACATCATGATTCCAGAGATGTACGGGAGGAGCGGCATCCCTTTTTATCCATTTCATCAATTCTTGGAAGTTAGTATTGGTCCATGACGTTTTTGAATCCTGCATTGATTGCCTTCAAGAACTTCATCCATATAAGTCCTCATTCATCCTCCTTCTAAACTGTTCATTACCTCTTTTATTCTCCTTCGTATGCAGCTTTTAACCTTCCTCCTTATACAATTCTAAACATCTTTCTTTGAAACCTCATCATTGGCTTTTAATTACATTTAACGCTTCCTTTTTTTTACTTTTAAACGTTGCCTCACCTTTATTCCACCACTCATTATTAACATTCTTACTTCCCTGCTGGCACATCATACTTCTTATGTGCTGCTAACAACCGCTTCCTTCATTTGCTTAAAATTGATCAATTTCAACTTGCTCACATTCAACCTTCCTGTATTCCACCATCCACCCTCCCTTATCCACCTTCCTTCCCCCACCATTTCCTTTCCATCCATCCATTTCCACCACTATTCCACCACATCTCCTTCTTCATAATTTTATATATATATATATATATATACATATATATATATATATATACTCTCATATATATATATATGCTATATGCTCTCACTATATATATATATATATATATATATATATATATATATTAAAATCAATCCTTGCTTTTCACTTCCTATACCATCTCTACCTGCACCAACTCTGGTATATACTTATGAGATGGCATAATTTGAGAAATTGTGTTGTGCATCCTGGGGTGTCACCTTCCTACTATTCCTAGTTTCTCCCCACGGCATCCCAAAACCTGTTCCACCATCCCTTTTGGGGCCACCTATCAATCATTTATGTCACTCAACTGTCAGTCTCCCTCATGATCTAAAACATCATTCCAGATTATCCCAAAATCACGCTCCTCAGCTTATTGCCATCAGATGGACCATATGTCCCAACCACATACCTTGGCCTCTTCAAACTTAAATTTAACCATTAAATTCTATTACTCACACACACAAAATTTACCACTGCTTCTCACCGTGCTCATCCAGGAATTGCTCCTTCTCTCCCTTTCATTCCTTTACACCTGGCATATATTTTACACCACGCCACTCATTTTCACCGTTTCTTTTCATCTTTGTTTATTCACAGCGAACAAATTAAATTGCCTTCTAAATACATGGTACTTATCTCCTCTTCAACAGCATTTTGTTCCTCTTGTTGATTCCCGTATGCCCATACCCGCAGTTCATACATTTTTGTTCCCTGTCCTTCCCTCTCTCTCTCCATATATACTCCTCATATATATATATATATGCTCTTTCTCATATGTATATATATAACACTTTGTGGATTGCATTTTGAGAAGAGAGTAGTTTAGAGTTTGAAGAAAAGGTATGTTGTGTTAGGATTTCAAAATTTTAAATATTTATTTCAAAATTATTTTCATATAAAATCGAGATGGAGGAACAACTTTTCTTTTAATTAATTATTTTGAATGAAAGTAAAATTAAAAAGAAAGAAAGGAAATTTAGAGCTTTAAATATGTTAGGTAAAGGAGTAGAGCTGCGTTCTTGAAGTCGTCCCGAATCATGAAAAAAATTTCATAATTCTCTTTGTTTGATAGCAAGGGGCTGAAAATCCCCTTCCATCATATTTTCTTTTTTCGTGAATGGTGTGGTGATAAGTTTAAAACCTTATTAGCCACACCAACACTACCCCTGCAGCTATGCAGGATGGTGCCTTATTAACAAAATAAATAAATTAAATAATTATATATATATATATATATATATATATATATATATATATATATATATATATATATATATATATAAAAATATATATATATATATATATATATATATATATACTATATATATATATATATTACAAGACTGTATCAACTAATTACCATAAATGCAATAGAGAAAATGTGAAAACATAAACATATTCAAACGTATAATAAATTAGAAAAACATTTTTATAAAGTACTCAAAAAGAATAATTTTAATAATAATAATTATTATATTATGTTAATAATTAATGATTTAATTAAAATTAAAAATATAAATAAAATTAAAAATAAATTGTTAAAGCATTTTATTTCTAACAAAAAAGTCAAAACTCAAAAGCAGTACTGTAAATATAATTAAAATAATGATGAAAAGGAATGAATTAATTACTCAATGAAAATCTCTCTCTCTTTCTCTCTCTCTCTGATATATGTATATATATATATATATATATATATATATATATATATATATATATATATATATATATATAGAATGTGAGTGTGTGTGGGTGTGGAGGGATGTGTGTGTGTCTCTGGGATCATTAGGGCCAGTGGGGCCGGCCCATAATTCTTTAAAACAAATAAATTTCTTAATTAAAAATAAATTATTTGAGTAATTTTCATTTTTAATTTCGATTCTTCTAACAAAATTATTTGTTGCATATTCAAAATTAATTTCCTCGAAAATTACACTTTCGATTTTTTACGAGCTTCGGCAGCTTCTGGGCCAGCGAAATTGGGCCCTGAGAATATATAAATAAGCGTATACAACAAATGTACGCATGCACGTCTTTTGTGACGTAGACTCTCATTCATTCAGTTTATTGAAAGCTAGGGCCAGGGTGAACGGGCCCACTTGGATATTAATTGCATTATTGCATATATTTCTTTAAAACAACATGATTTGTTAAATATATATATATATATATATATATATATATATATATATATATATATATCACTCTAACATCTATCTGAGTGAAGGGTCATAGGCGTGTTCTCTCTCAATTATATATATATATATATATCTATGTGTTCTCTATATATATATATATATATATATATATATATATATATATATATATATATATATATATATATATAATAAATTAAACTTAAATTTAAAAAAAAAAAAGTGTGTGTGTATATTTGTTAAAAATAAAGTCTGGGCCCATATTTCGCTGGCCCCGAAGCTTTTTCTCAAATTATATGTTTTAGTTTTATCTGGTTGTCGTTCGTTGCAAGTCTGTAAATAATTCTTTTTGATTGTTTGTGAATCTAGTCTGCGAAAATGTTTATACTGATAACTGATTACTGAGTTTAGTGATATTTAGTGTTGAAATGCCTGTTAAAAAAGGTATTTTTCGTTGAAATTTAATGAAAGAATTGAAAGCCTATTTTTATGGTAATTCATTGGATTCATTGTCGTTTTAATTACAGTGTTATCCCCTAATCCTATCAAAGTAACAATATGATATTTTGTGATTATTGATTATCAATTAAAAAAATTGATTATTAATTAAAAAAATTACTTAAAGTAACTACGCAAAGCGAGGTCGGATTTGAAAAATTTCTTCACAGGGAGAATCTATGAAGCCTAAATAGTCGTTTAAGGTGCGTAATGATTTTTTTTTTTTTTTTTTTTTTTTTAAGGGAACGGATGGTCCGTTTTTTTTAAAATTTTTTTTTTCTTGGGAGGCATCTATGAGGACTAAATAAATGTTTAATGTTCCAAAAAAATGAATAGAGTAGATAATATTTAATAAAGGCATTTTCCACCTTAAAACATGAAGAAAAATTAGAAGTTAAAAGATTGGACCATCAATACTAGAGATGTTCACATTAATCAGAAAGATGGAAAGAAGAATAGAACATTTTGTAAATCTTGGTTTGAGAAAAAGAAATGGCTTACTGTAAGTGATAACAAAAATGCTTTATTTTGCTTCTACTGTCTGCTATTTGGAGGTGAAAATGTATGGGCACGAACAGGTTGCAATGATTTAAAACATCTCTCAGAGAAAATTCACAAGCATGAAAGAAGCCGAACTCACTTGAATAATTGTATTCAGTATTCCCAACTTGGGAAAGTAAATATTTTATCATCAATTGATAGTGGCCATCGAATCAGTATTTTAAAGCATAATGAGATAGTAGACAAAAATAGACATAATTTATCTAGAATTATAGATTGTATAAAATTTTGCGGAATTCACGAATTACCTTTGAGAGGTCACGATGAAACATCACAATCTAATAACCGGGGAGTATTGTTAGACATGGTTTATTACATATCTAAGTTTGATAGTGTCTTAGAAGATCACTTGACAAATTCTAATGTGGCAAAAAATACCTCAAAAACTATTCAAAATGACCTTTTAGACTGTATCATGTTTATATCGACGAAATAAAATCAGAAATTAATGATGTCAGTTTTGTATCCATACAAGCAGATGGATGAAACGACCGATATCACTTGCCTTTCACAGTTTGTGATTATTTTGCGCTATTCTAGAAATTCTCAACCTGTCGAAAGATTTTTAAGTTTGTTAATATTCATAATAGAACAGCTACCGGACTAACAAGTGTTCTGAAAGAAGAATTAAAATCTTTTAACTTAACCAACAAGTTAATTGCACAAGCCTATGACGGAGCAGCTGTTATGAGCGGGTCCCACAACGGTGTACAAGTGCCCATTATGTTCATTGTTACGCACACAAATTAAATTTAATTTTGAAAAAGGTTTGCTCACATCAAATAAAAGTAAAAATATTTTTTGCTAATCTGAGTGGATTTGGTGCGTTTTTCACGAATTCACCTAAACGTAACGATATGCTTCAAAAAGTTTGTAATGTTCACATTCCAAAGATTTGTCAAACCAGATGGAATTTTCATTCTAAAATCGTAAATTGCATAAAAGAAAACAAGAAACAACTGTTGGAATGTTTTAAAAGGATTCAGAATGAAGACTGTTGGGACGATAAAAGCATTCGTGAATCAGTAGGCTTTGAAAGATTATTGGAAGACTACGAGTTTAATTTCTTTCTGTCTTTTTTTTATGAAACGTTGAAACATACAGATATTTTATACAACGTTTTACAGTCCAATAAATCAAATAATATTACAGTTGAAGATGCTTTGAAACATTTTGAATCTTCAATTACTACAATACGGCACAATATAGCAAAATTTCTTATTTCAGGGGATGATAGTGAAGTTTTAGAAGTTCCATTAAAAAGACTTAAAAAATGCAGTGTAGTTACTGATACCTTAAAAACGGATGCGACAAAGGCTTGTAACCAAATAATTACAGAAATAAATGAAAGATTTAAAAATTTTGAGTTGTTTCGCTCATATATTGTTGTCGACCCGAAGCAATTTAATTCTCATAAGCAGTGTTTTCCATCTGATCACATTCAAACTATTGCAAATAATTATCCTATGCTACATAAAGAGAGACTAATTTCCGAGTTAGCTGTTATGTATGATAATGAAACCTTTAGTTCCATCACAAATGTTAATGGCTTGTATAAATTTTTGGACGATAATGGTTTATGCGATGCTTTTTCAGAGGCCGCAAAATTAATAGAAATCGTTTTAGTGACGCCCGTGTCGACTGCCGATTCTGAACGTAGTTTCAGTACTTTAAAGCGCATTAAAACCCTTCTTAGAAACACAACATCACAAGATAGATTAAACACACTTGCAGTGCTATCAATACAAAAGACTTTTATAGAGGATTCCTCCAATTCAGCACAAAAGTGATTTAGAATTACCCAAATAAGAGACAGAAGGGCAAACTATTTTATACAAACAAACCAATTTTAAAAGGTAAGTTTTTTTAAATGCGTTTCAAATAACAAGTAATATTGTATTGTTTAATTAAATATTAAATAAAATAGTAATATATATGTATGTATATATATATATATATATATATATATATATATATATATATATATATATATATATTCCATATATATATATATACTCCTCCTGTATATATGCTCTATATATATATATATATATATATATGTATATGTATGTAATAATAATATATAATACAGACCTATTCCCTGTTTAATTCATGCAGGCCATACTGTATGTAATAATGTAATGTGTATGTGTAATAATATGTAATATGTAATGAAAAATATGTAACTCTTTGTGTGTAGATGTGTGGAATTCATGTGTAAATGTTGGCATGTGTGTGTGTGTGTATGTGTAAAATGAGATGTGTAAATAATAATGTGTGTGAGGATAAAATGAAAATATGTGTGTGTGTGTGTGTGAATAATGTGTGTGTGTTCTCTCTCTGTCTGTCTGTCTCTGTCTCTCTCTTTCTATATATATATATATATATATATATATATATATATATATATATATATATATATATATATATATATATATATATATATATATATATATATATATAAGACAAAGAAAATAATATGTAATAATATATAATAATAATATATGTAATAATATTCTCTCTCTCAAGTTTCCATTTATCCCTTCCTCTCTCTCTCCTCTCTCTCTCTCTCTCTCTTTCCTCTCCTCTCCTCTCCTACTCCCCAAATCACTCTCTCTCTCTCTCTCTCTCTCTTTCATATGTATATATCACATGAATTGCTTGTGTGCTTGCTGTGCGTAATGGGACAAAGAGGACAGGGATGGACCATGAAAATATTTTCTTGATCATGGATGGAATAATCTTTAAGACACTGAATGTGTGTATATATATAACATACTCGCTCCAAATTTTAGCGAATGAGGTCTCAAGATGCTGCACCAAAGATAGTTAATTATGATTTATTAATAATTAAAATAATTAATTATGTTACTAATTATGATTTAAGCATTAATTTAGAAATAAGTATATCCTGTTTGATGGTGAAAATCCGAACATTTGAAAGATAATAAAATAGACGCGTATTTCCCTCATTGCGAAGTTATTAAGTGAAATAATTTTTGTGTTTTGAATGAATCGTAGAAAGCTTGAGAGAAAAGTAAGAAAATCTGTCTCTTATTAGTCTATTAATAAAATTCAAGGACACAAACCTCAATAAATCTTTACTCTGAAAGTAAGATAAAAATCTTGCAAATTTTCGGTAGCAAATTTAATACGTTCATTAAAATCTGAAAACTTACTTTCACAAAATTCGTCTCTCTCTCTCTCTCTCTCTCTCTCTCTCTCTCTCTCTCTCTCTCTCTCTCTCTCTCACTTTCTATCTCTCTCTCTCTCTCTCTCCCTTCCACTCAAATTCAGATCATAAAACTGATTCTTTTCAAGTTCTTTCTCATGAAAGACTTCATTTGTGACCACTTACTCTTTAAGGAAACTTTTCAAATATCTTTTTTCTAATATTTTTTTTCTTTAATATATATATATATATATATATATATATATATATATATATATATATATATATATATATATACAATATATATATATATATATATATATATATATATATATATATATATATATATATATATATATATAAACTATATATATATATATATATATATATATATATATATATATATATATATATATATATATATATATATATATATATATATAAATTAATTGGGCCAGGAGGCTTCTTAAGCCAATCAGTTTTTAAAAAATTGTAAACTAGGGACAAATTAAAGCCACACATACTTGCTGATAGCAGAGTTAGAAATTGTTCAAATCAAAGGTAGCTGGAAAAGTAGATAAATGGAGTGTGTTCCAGTGGAATATATGTAAGATTGAGCACAGCAGTCAAGTCTAGGTCAGGGAATTGGCCAGAAAAGGATGAGTTGTCTATGTTAGGAGTAGCAGGAACTCTCCTCGAAGGATGTGCCTGACTGGAAATTCAAGAGCAATGTAAAATTCACTAAATTGTAATAAAAATAGAATAAGAGAGTACAACAGTTTGATGGATAGAAAAGATTGGAGAGAGTTGAGTTAGAGTAGGAGGTTAAGGGTCGGCAAGCCTAGGCCAGACTTTATCAAGGAGAGCAAGAAGTTAAGAAGGAGCCTTGGAACGCCCAATTTCCAAGAAACTTGTTAGAAAGAACATTCTCTCTCTCTCTCTCTCTCTCTCTCTCTCTCTCTCTCTCTCTCTCTCTCTCTCTCTCTCTCTCTCTCTCTCATGCGATTCTTCTAAGAAAGATAATGAGAAAAAAAATATCAAGAATAATTAAGAACAAGAAGAAATACAGGTTGTGGATTCAAAGATGTTACAGTTGTGTGGAATATTATGTAAAGTTGATAGACGAAGAAGCTGAGTTATTGAGGAATTGAAGAAACAGTCATATTTTTAACACAATAATAAGATACAGGGAAAGATCAAAGGTCTGTTGCTTCAAGGCTATCAAACTAGCACCATTTATTTTCTGTTGAATGAGTCGTCTTTCAAATTGCAAGGAGTAAGGATAATTGGTGAAGTTATCAGCCTAAGAGTGGAGAGGGAAGTAAAGATGGTGTTCAGTCCAGAGAAAAAAAAAAAAAAAGGAGTTAAGGATAGGAACTGGGGAGTTCTTAGCTCACCAGGACCTAATTTAAATAATAGATGGGATGGAGGAATGGAATGTATGCCTCCATATATATATATATATATATATATATATATATATATATATATATATATATATAAAAATATATATATATATATATATATATATATATGTATTTATATATATATTTATAATTGAGAATGATAAAATATGTTTTGAGGGAAGGTGAATATATGTCTTTTTTTTTTTTTTTTTTTAATTGTTGTTTTGAGTTAATATGGAAATATTTTTCTCAAAACTTATAAAAATATTAATATAAATGATATAAATCTGCTCGAATTAAAATATTAAAATATTGATTTTAAAGATATAAAAGAAATCGAATAAACAAAAAAAAGGCAAAAGTTAATAAAATGGATTATAAATTAGTATTATCATTGGTTTTGTTTTATTATTTAAAAAAAAGTTTTTTTTCCACTTTGTCTACAGACATCAGTGAGGTATGTTATTAAATGTTTGAGCATAGAGGTTGAAGTCTGAGGTTAGAAGGATTGGACAGTTAAAAAAATAGACTAGCTGGAAAAGATAAGTCCAGCTCAAACGCTCCTGTCGATCGCGCGTCATCATCGTCATCGCTATCGATCCTCAGATCTGGCGTCATAAGATCATCGGCAGATCATCTTTGCGTCAGTCATCATCACATCAAAGATCATCTTTGCGTCGGCGCGATCAAATCGGCAAAGATCTCAGATCATCCGAAATCAGCGGCATCACTTTTTGCGTCGATCAAAGAATAAAGATCCTCCGTCGATCAAATCAGCATCGCGTCGATCAAAATCAAAATCCGCGCGTCGATCAAATCCGCGTCCTCACGCGCGTCAAAATCGCTTTTGCGTCCTGCTGCGTCGATCAAAATCGCGATCCTCCGCGCTTTTGCGTCGATCAAATCGCGTCCGCGCTTTTGCGTCGATCAAATCCGTCCTCCGTCCTCCGTCCGTCCGTCGATCCATCTGCGATCGATCAGAGAGTCAGATCGCGATCGATCAGAATCCGGCAGATCCTCAATCAAAAGATCGTCAAAAATCCGTCATCGTCAAAATCCGCGTCCTCCTGCGCTGCGTCGATCAGAAATCGAAAAAGATCGCCCGTCGTCAAAGTCGCGTCGTCAACGTCAACGTCCTCCGCGTCGATCAGAAAAATCAGATCCCTCTGCGTCATCAAATCCGCAGAAAATCATCCGCGTCGATCAATCAGCAGATCCGCTTTTAAAGTCGATCCATCAGATCGCGCGTCGTCAGATCGATCAAAATCAGATCCTTTTGCAGATATCAATCCGCGATCCGCGCTTTGCGTCATCAAAACGTCGCGATCCTCCGCGTCATCCGCATCTCCGCGATCGTCCGTCGCGTCTTTGCGTCGATCAAATCAACGATCGTCCATCCGCTTTTTTGCGTTCGATCAAATCAACGATCCTCGTCGATCGCGTCAGCATCGCGATCGATCAAATCGCGATCCTGCGTCGATCAAAATCGCGATCATCGTCCAATCCAGAAGATCCTCAAAATCGTCAATCCGCGTCGATCCGTCAACGTCCGCGTCCGTCACCTCGCGCGTCACCGCGCTCTGCGTCCATTCGTCCAGCCCAGATTTCTCGGCGTCGATCGGCCGACAGATCCTGCGCAAAATCGTCAAATCGCGTCCCCATCACGTCGTCAAATCAGTCGATCCAGTCAAAGATCCTCGATCATCCGAGATCCTCGATCCATCAGCAAATCCAGCGTCGATCCATCAAATCTCCACCTTTCTTCGTCACAAAATCCGTCGTCAAAATCAACGTCCGCTTTTGTCGATCCAATCAAGAAAAGATCATCAAAATCGTCAAAGAAATCCAAAATCCTCAGATCGTCAAAATCGCGTCCTCCGCTTTTAAAGATCGTCAAAAAATCCGTCGATCCGTCAACAAAGATCGTCAAAATCGAAAAAGATCTCAGATATCCGGTCAAGATCGTAAGATCATCGATCCGATCCGCGTCCGTCGATAAATCAACGCGTCAATCAAAAGATCGTCAAAATCAGATCATCACGATCAAAAATCAAAGATCTCGGCGTCGTCAAAATCCGCGTCGTCAAATCTGCGATCCGGCGCGTCGATCAAAATCAGCGTCCTCCGCGCATCCATCCGTCCGTCATCCGTCCTCCGCGAATCGTCAAAATCACGCGGGATCTTCCGCGTCCGATCAAAAATCTTTGCGATCTCAAAGATAAAAGATCGATCCAGAATCAGATCTCAAAGATCGATCAAATCAAAGATCATCGATCAAAGTCGGCAGATCCTCGATCGTCAAAATCAGCGATCCTCAAATCGTCAAATCAGCGTCGTCGATCAGAAAATCCGGCTCGTCATCCAAAGTCAAATCTCCGTCGATCAAAATCAGATCTCCGTCGATCCATCCGTCATCGCATCGATCCCCTCGTCGAAACAGATCGATCAAATCAGAAGATCACGCGTCAGGTCATCAATCACGATCCTCGTCGATCGAAAATCAAAGATCCTCGATCGTCAAAATCAGCGATCGTCGTCCGTCAAAGATCTCGATCGATCAAATCGGCGCGATCCTCCGCTTGCGTCGTCAGAAATCAAATCATCAAATCCGCGTCATCGTCAAAATCCCAGATCTCCGATCGTCAAAGCATCAAAGATCCTCGATCAAATCCCGCGATCATCGCGCGTCGATCAAAATCAATCTCCGTCGCGTCGTCATCGCGCATCAAAATCCTCCGTCGATCAATCAAAAGATCGCGTCGATCAAAATCGCGTCAATCATCCGCGTCCGCGTTGCGTCGATCAGAAAATCAAATCTCCGGCGTCAAAATCGGCGATCAATCGTCAAATGCGTCACGCGTCGTCCGTCAGCACGCGTCCTCGCGCGTCGTCAAATCCGCGTCAATCCATCCAAAATCTCCGCGTCGTCAAATCGAAAGATCTCGTCAATCATCAGATCTCCGTCGTCGTCGAAAGATCGATCAGAAAAATCAAAAGATCGCAGATCAGATCATCATCCGCGAGATCCTGCGCGATCTCAATCGCGCGTCCTCGCGTCAAAATCCATAAAGATCGTCATCAGATCCTCGTCGATCCGTCGAAAGATCTCAGATCGATCCATCAAGATCGCGTCAAATCTGGCGCGTCAGATCAAATCGCGCAGATCGTCCGTAAAGATCACGTCGATCAGAAGTCGAAAGATCTCCGAAAAAGATCGATCCATCCGAAAAGATCCTCGAAAAATCACGTCAAAGAAATGCAAATCATCGTCATCCAAATCGCGTCAATCCACATCCGTCCTCAAAATCATCATCAACGTCCTCCGTAAATCGATAAAATCAACGTCCTCAAATCATCCATCAAAAGATCATCGTCAAAAATAAAAGATCTCCGCGTCATCGTCAGATCGATCAAATCGCGCAGATCCTCCGGCGATCGATCAAAATCAGGCATCTCCGCTGCGTCGATCAAATCAAGATCTCGTCGATCGATCAAAATCGCGATCATCGTCAAAATCAAGATCCGCGATCGTCAAACGTCAAAGATCGATCATCCGTCTTTGCGATCAAAATCCGCGTCCTCGATCATCAACGTCCGAAGTCGTCCAGAAAAAATCGAGAAAAAGATCGCGATCGTCAAAATCGCGTCATCAGAAAAACGTCGTCAGAAGATGTCGAAGTCCTCGAAAAAAAGAATCGTCAGAGTAAAAGATCCTCGGCGCGTCGTCAGAAAATCGAAAGATCCTCGAAAGATCGTCAAAGAAAATAAAAAGTCATCCGGCAGATCGTCTAAATCAAAGTCAGAAAGTCGTCGTCGCGATCTCAAGAAAAAGATCGAAAAACATCATCAGATCGTAGACTCACCTTAAGATCCATGAAGGCCCCAGATAGATGACGCGTACTAAATACAAGAACGAGCAACACCCCCTCTATAGTGTAAGCAACTGGGGTGGTGAGAAGAAGCTCCGAAGGCACCTCAGAACACCCAACCTTGTTTAGAAAGAGAAATAATGTGATCTTCATAATTAAGATCACGAGAAAGTAAACACCAAGAATATTAAGAACGAGAACACACAACACAAATTTTCCTCTGAAGTAGATTTATAGTTGTGTGGTATGTCTAGTAGATATATGTTGAAACTGTGTTTTTGAGGTTTGGAAAAAAAGGAAATAAGAAAGAAGAGGAAAGAATAGATTCCGCAAGAGAAGATTAGAAATCAAAGTTTCGTGCCGCACTCTAATGAATGTTTTTTAAATGTCAAGCGCCATAGAAAAATATTCATTGAAATGCCAAAAAAAGCAGAGGACTTAAAATCTGGGAGAAGAGTAAGGAATCACCAGTAGCTAAACACATGCGATGTTCGTCAATTATTTTAATAATGTTTTTAAAGAAATATAGATAAACACCGTATGGAATGCCTTTATGGGTTATTTTTTGGCGAATATTCTTCATTCGTTCTTGGATTCCCATAAACCAAATATTTCCATCACTTGTAGATTAAATGACACGTCAGAAATATGATTTGTCTCTAAAAGAGTTCGCTAAAATGTTCGACAAACACCCACGTATGTTGCCTCCTTTCCGAAAACCATACAGGCGATCAAAGATTAGATTAGAAAATTGAAGATTTTTCCAAATCTTTCTCTTGAGGATAGATTCAAAAACCATTGAAAAATTGGAGGTCAAAGCAGTAAGGCGATATTTAGAGAGGTAAGAAGGGTTCTCTTTCTTCTTTTGATACAGGTTAAATGAGGGCAAGTTTTCCAGGAGATCAGCGGCGGTAAAACTTTTTCCAGAAAAGAGAACAGTAGAAATAAAATAAAAAAAAAAAAAAATAATGAAATAAATAATGTGTGTGTGTGGGGAGAGGATCTCTTCCTTGAGGACCAGGATGAGGATCCAGGTTCATCATTCCTTCCATTCCTTCCATCCATGCCATTCCTTCATCCCTTCCTTCTCTCTCTCCTCTCTCTTTCTCTCTCCTCCTCTCTCTCCTCCTCCTCTCTCTCTCTTTCTCCTCCTCTTTCTCCTTTTATGTGTTATGTGTGTGTGTGTGTGTGTGGTGTGTGTGTATTATTAATGTGGGGATCTTTGGTGGATCAAGAAAAATTTGATTGAGTCTGGCACAAGTTTTTGTTTTTGAAATTCGTCTTTGATTATTATTCTTCCTTCTTTCTTTATTTTTAATTTCTTTAGCAGAAGTTGTAGACTTGTTTATTCTTTAAATCTATTAAAAGTGACTAGCCCCTAGTTTCTGTTCCAATCACATTTCGAGTTTTCATTATTCATTTATTTTCATTTATCTGTTACGTCATAAATTATCTAATACTTTTGCTTTATAAAGCATGTCACGCAACTTAAAAGAGCTTATGATAAAATTGTTTGAACTAACCTATGATCTTTAATTCACATCTAGTTGTCTTCAATACCTTAAAAACACAATTTCTTTATCTATCTATTATATGATATTTCCTAAACATATAATTCATACCTTCTTTAATTTCATATTCTTAGAGTTCCTTTCATTGTAGTGTTTCTTGAAAGATCACATTCTTTTTCACACTAAACATTATTCCTAAAATGGTTTACTGTTCTAACAGGGATTTAAAACTTTTTAACTTATTCGCAGTTGCGCTGTTGCTAACATTGTAGTGGAATATCTTTTCATACTTGTACGGAATAAGCATTACAAGACTTAGGATGAACAACAAAAATCATCTTGAATTGTCACACTCCTTACTCCTTATATTATCGCTTTATTACAATGAACATTGTTTGCTTGCGAACAGTTTATGAACATTCGCCTCATCGCTTTCTTACACTTTCTATTCAACAAAGGAAACTTGGATGAAAATTCTAGAAAACTAAAAGGAAATAAGGTCCGGGAACACAAGAAAGTGAAAAATTAAATAAATAAAAGTAAGGGCAAAAAATGCAAATAAAACTTAACAATTGAACCCAAAAAAAGAAAAAAAAAGAAGATGAGAAGGGTTTGCCGAATACCAGAAATTTTCCACACCACCGCATCACTTCCAGTATACAAAAAAATAAAGAAATAGTCATCACCCGTAGTGATAAAGGTAATGATATAGTGATTTTGAACACCGTAGATTATTTAAATATATATATACGGTACCATATATATATATATATATATATATATATATATATATATATATATATATATATATATATATATATATATATATATATATATATATATATATATATATATATATATATATATATATTAAGGAGTGTGGCGGATATCTGCATCCCACGTAATGCCGGATATTCACATCATTATTCTCTATCGCATCCGCATTTGCATCCCGAATAATTTTTTTGCGGATGGCGGATAAGTGTTCATTTATGAATTATGAGACTAAATGTTCCTCAACTTTCTGTAACGCAAGATGTTCAAACTCGCGTTGGAATAGTGGTTTATACATGCTTGAGATCGATGGGAGAATAAAGGCTGTCTTCCCTAACAGCAGAACAAACCCAAGATTGAAATGCCTGACGGGTGATGATGATACGATTTTAGATAATTTTGCTACTCTTATTCAGGCAGTTACAAGAGGTAACTAAGACTATTGGCTCAGAAAATTCTTGTTTGTCAGACAGAGTTCACTCTAGTTGCAACGCTGAAGCTAGCTAATACTAAATACTACCTGACCAAAGTAAGACTTTCAAAGATGACAAAAAAATATAAGGATAGATGTAGAATTTCCAAATTCTGCAAAACGATTTTCATATGCGCAATAACTAAGGCCTGCTGGATTCAGAAATAAAACCAAATTTAGTGAACAATATTTCACAGAGAGATAAAATTTATTTAAGTGTACCTATGTGATGAAATGCTGCTAAAGAAGGCGAAATTTCTTTCAGCCAATAAAAGGAAAAGGTGCAAAATAGCGCGCATTTACCATTTGTTAGCAAAACCATTACTGAATCCATGAACATTCTTTGCTTCTAGCAGCGATGAAGAAGTCTTCAACCTCAGAGGTGTCAAAAGACACTCTGTCATTGGTGAAGATTATCAAAAGCGAAAACTCTTGGAATCGGATAAAGATTCATTGGTTTTGATGGCGAGATAACTGCAAGTTTTCCCACATCTTGCAGAGCTCGCGAAGAATGCATATGCCCTTCAGCAAGTATGGGTTGTGAAACAAACTCTCACTTGAGGGTTCCAGAAGCTTTTGTTTTGAAGCATAATTTGAAAATTGTTAAATTTCAGTATTATTATATATATATATATACCCTTTTTTTCCAAATGGGTGGAGGCTGGCGAAAGATATTGGTGGGAGTGCAAAAGGTTAGGTGTACTTCCCGCAATCTGTGCTAGCTCCCACCTTGCTCTCTCTCTCTCTCTCTCTCTCTCTCTTTCTCTCTCTTTCTCTCTCTGTTGTAATATTTATCACTTAAATTTTTTTTAATTTTCCATTTAATTCAAATGTTTTCAGTTTATGTTTATTGTAAGAAATTTAGATTCATTTATATTTTAACTCTATAATGTCTGTACTTCTTATTTTATAATTTATATGTAATAATAATATGTGTAATAATGGCAATGTATATATGTAATTATGTGTGTGTGTGTATCACTCATATATATATATATATATATATATATATATATATATGAAGTAATATAAAATGCCTAAGAAATTTATAGAAATAAAAAATAAGATTAAAAATTTGTAATAACTAATGACATGTATGTATATGTATGTATATTTAATAATAATAATAATAATATATATATATGTGTGTTGTATGTATGTGTATGTGTATATGTAATAATAATAGTATGGTGCAGACGACCAAATCTGAGTGGTCAGTAACATTGGAAGAGATGCAATGAATGGATAATCAGTTACCACTCACTGCGTTCATGGATTGTGAAAAGGCTTTGGCTCTGTGAGCATAAGCAGTTATAAATGCACTGGGTGTGGAGAAGTGCATGCTATATTGAGTTATTCAAAAAATTGTCGAGAGCAACTGCTTCCTTTGCAACATGCACAAATGCACACATGCTGGAAATTGAGGAGGGAGTTAGACAAGACGATACGTCTCCAAAACTAATGCACTTCAGTTGGAGGAAATATTTAGAACACTTGACTTCTAAAAATCATGGTTGAAAATTTAAGGATATCGAGTGGAAGACTTTGACTAAAAAATGAATAAATCAAAAGCTATAAAATAATATTGAATAGTTATAAATCCCAAGTTCATAAAATCAAATACAACACTGGAAAACTGGAGAAATATGTGTATTTACACATGCTATCCCCAGATGTGTGAAACTAAATTGAAATTAAAAGAAAAAGTGAAACTTGGATGGGTGGCAATGGGAAGATTAAGTCAAATTTTCAGGAACAAAATGCCTGTATGTTTGAAAAGAAAAGTATATAATGAGTTTGTTCTCCCTTTCATGACATATGGAAGCGAAACATGGACCCTAAATGTCAAATCAATTTAAAAATTAAGGTTCCCAGAGAAATGTGAAGGAAGTACATGCTGGGAATATCATGGATAGAATATAGGAAACTTAGATTAGAAATAACAAAGATCAAGGCATCATAACGACAGCGAAAGAAATAAAATGGAAATGGGCGGGTCACGTAGCTAGACAAAATGACAACAGATGGACTAAGGAAATAATGGATTGGTGCCCTATATATGCCAAACAACCAAGACAAAGACCTAACTTTCGTTGGGAAGATGAGATTAGGCAATTGGTGGTCTACCTGGAAACCATGACAGAGATGAGGGTGTGGAAAGTAATGGAAGCGCCATATTATGGTGGAGAGAAATAGGGATATTATGATGATGATGATTTATATAAGTGCTAGTTAAATTAAACTTCCGGTCAAGATTTTAGTGAAACTTATATGAAATGATTGTTTTCAACTGTAATGAAGAAATAAAGTTAAAAAATAAAAATAAAAAAATAAAAAAAGTAAAAAAATAAATAAATAATTAAACGAAAAAAATACTAAAAAGCTTTGAAGTTTTCATTCAATATTTATAATATTTGTTGTTTATGGAAAACCTTAACAATACCGAGAAATCCGATGTTCAGGAAGTCTTGTATGAAATGTGTTTTGAAATGTAAAAAAAAGCAAAAGCCAATGACCACAGAAAGCTATGATATCTTTCTGTATATTGATATTTTAGAGCGTAAAAATTAAAATCTTGACAGATGAATTGTTAGATAGAGCTGAAGGGTAAATTGGTAAACAATCCAAAACCGGTCTTTCAATTTATTCCTTCCTTTCCCCACTCCTCTCTTTCTTTCTCTTTCTCTCTCTTTCTCTTTCTCTCTCTCTCTCCTCCTATTCTCTTTCTCTCTCCTCCTCTCTCCTCTCTCTCTCTCTTTCTCTCTTTCTCTCTCTCTATATTCTCTCTCTCTTTCCTCTCATATGCTCCTCTGCTCTCCTCCTCCTGTATATATATAGTTTGACTTGCTCAGATGGTCAGTGGCTGTCACTTTGATCTCATACTAATCTTGAGTCGTCAAGGGGGACAAAAAATTTCCCGTTTGCAAATTATGAGATTATATATATTATATATATATATATATATATATATATATATATATATATATATATATATATATATATATATATGTATATATGTATATATATATATATATATATATGTGTATATATATATATGTTATATTTATATATATATTTGCCACCACCACTCACGGGCAAAGCCCTGTTCAAGGGGGTGTTGTACTCAAAAGTTCACCCTCTAGCATAAAATTACTTAAGATGAGCACAGTGCAGTTTTTTAAAATTGAGGAGATTGAATTCAGGAAACACAGAAGATGGAAGATAATTCCACAGAACAGAGGTGGCAGGAAGAAGGAAACACCGCAACGAACTAGCCTGGAATTACCAATGTCAACACAAAACTCATGCGCAGATACAGCACTCCTTGCGCCACGCGGTTCCATAGAGCACCTGCTGCTGCGGTACCTATGAGAGAAAATAGATAACCTGTATCACAAAGATAGAGGTCCAGTGAACTGGAAGGAGTACAGAACGGTTTATAAGCCTTTTGACATTTTGACTCAACCCTGTCCAAAATCAGGGTAGAGAATTAGAGCCCCCAGATATAGAACATTATTCCATTCAGGGCAGTGAGACCCTTGTATAGCTGGAGTAACTGAGGAAGAGGAAAAAAGTCTCGCAGTCTAAAACAGAACTCCCCAGTTTCTTTGAGACCCTATCAATATTGTTGAGGCTTCCAAAAGACATTTTTGTTAATGTCAAGACCAAGGATGTTTATATTGTCAACAAGTGAGACGAGAGAATCGTATAAAAGAGATAAGAAACTTAGAAGGTGTTTTAGAGAGAGATTTGTAGAAGTTGAGTTTTTAAGAATTGAATTTCATAATGTTGAGACGACCCCACCAATTCTATTCAGATCAGCGAGAGAATAGAATCGGATAGATTAAGATGAGAGGCAATTCTAGATGGGGCAATTAAAATGAGTTGAGAATGACGGGTCGAGTCATCGGCATATGAGTGGATGGGATTAGATGTGCGGAATTCTAGGAAGGTCATTAATAAAGAAATTAGAATAAAGAAGTAGGATATGGAACGGAGACCCTAGGAACACCACACCTATTGAGAGAAGAAGAAGTCGCTGCATCAACAACAGCCGATGTTGGGCGATTTGAAGAAAGCTGAACATGGTAAGCAAGAAGGAGAGCAAAGGAACTTGGAAGCAGTTACAGGGGTGATACAGGTCAGAAATGCTTTGGATATGTATACCAAACAAGTCTCCCATGGTCCCTAAAACGGAAAACCATAAATCAGTTAGATAGGAAAGTATATGACAGTAGACCTGAGCTCCAGCCGTACTTTGGCGTCGGAAGAAAGAGATGAGATCTCTCATATGATCTAAGAAGTGTGAGAGTTGAGAAAGGGTTTCGGGATCTTGATAGAATACAGAGTGAGGGCTCTGATAGTTCAGAAGAATCAGGCAGCTTCCTTATTGCAAGAATAAGTTGGACATGTGCGTGCTTCCAACACTGAGGGGAAAGTGTTAGTATTCCAGGACATAGAGTATATAATTTGAACGGGAGCAGGGTCATCACGGAAGCACCTCCCTCAAACCTGCCAGGTAATCCCTCGTGCCACCCTCCTTTCTAGCAGTTTCATAGATTTTCAGGAACCCCATACACCCGATCAAATGTAGGAGGGGTTGAGATTGCAGAATCGTCTAGGAGTTGGGATTAGAGAGGAAAATAAAGGAGGCCAAGGAGTTTTTTCCTTTTCAATTGGAGATTAGCAACAGAACCATCAGATCGAATAACAGGAGGAAGGCAGATTTTACAGAAGTTGTTAGAGACGTTTTTGGCAAGAGGCCAGAAAGATTGTCAGTAGGAGAACCAAGGAGGTTTGCCTTTCGTTTTGATGAAGGCCTTTTGCTCGTCGAAGAACATCCCTGGCTGAATGGAAATTAGTGAGGAGATGATAGGAGGGCAGGGGAACTTTCTGCTCTTGAAACACTGTCTCTAGCCTGAATGGCCAGATATACGCTGATCGGACCATAGTTATGAGAAAGATTTGAATTGAAGAAGGAATAAGACCTACTCAACTCATCAGCAATTAACTCACCTTATCAACAGAAGCTGAAACTTGTCCACCAATGTCAAGAAGTCACATTTCAATTACAGTTGGCGCGGG
>JABUQX010140742.1:5000-18467 GCA_015478945.1 Trachelipus rathkii
CACCAATCATCATTACACCCACAAGTAACTCTAAATAACTCCATCATCCCCCTAAACAAAACACCCAAAATTCTCGGTATAACCTTTGACACCCACTTCACCTTTACACCTCACATTCAACACATCATAAACACAGCAAACAGGAAACTAAAAATGTCCTGCGAACTCTATCTCAACACAATTTCAGCAATGAATCACCAACACTGACAACAACATACAAACAGTTCTCAAGAACTACATTAATAAGGGGAGCGTTCAATCTTTGGCTGGGGCTGATCCCAGTTTTCAGCCCCACCTAAAAATGGACATAAAATTTGGAATTTTCAGCCGATTTTGACTATATAAACACCAAAATGTAGCTTTTTTTGCCCTCTAAAACGTTGTTTTCTGGTATTTGAAAAATTGAAATATTTTTTTCTACTCATCCGATCAACATCAAATTTTCAGGGCTTGTATAATCGGGCAAGATGCATCTTTTTTACTTAGATAATTTCTTTGTATATGCAATAGGTTTGGATTTGATCTTGGAATAAATTTTCAAAAAAAAATTTTTTTTTAATTTTAAAAATTTTCTTTTGAGTATACATAAAAATTATCTAAGTAAAAAAGATGCATCTTGCCCGATTATACAAGCCCTGAAAATTTGATGTTGATCGGATGAGTAGAAAAAAAAATATGTCAATTTTTCACTTTTCAAATTAAAAAAAAATGGGTTTGGAAATTGGACAACGCTGAGCACAGAACTCAAAAAATCGAAAATGTTCTATGTAATTATTGTAGGTAATGGACCAATCTATGCATATTTCAAGTTTGAAGTCATTTCCCAAAAAATTCTGAAAGTTGATATGAAAATTGTCAAAAACATGGATTTTGAAAAATTGAAAATTCTGAAAGAATGACTACAGTCACAGAAAAACACCGGAAATCAACGTTTTAGAGGGCAAAAAAAGCTACATTTTGGTGTTTATATAGTCAAAATCGGCTGAAAATTCCGAATTTTATGTCCATTTTTAGGTGGGGCTGAAAATGGACCCAAAAATATTTGACTTCGCCCTCAATATCAGCACATATCCCTCTGTCCAAGATGATTAATCGAGGCCTAAAATTACGTCGATCACCTCCCTTCTAAGATGACCACTATTCACTCCCTACAGAACACACTATCAGATTTCCCCCCTGAAGTATCTGGCTTGGCTCCGCCCGGTGGAGGTCGCTGGGTTTCTGGGTAAACATGGGCCCCCCCCCCCCCAGAAATAAAAGGGGAACAGAGGCAATATATATATATATATATATATATATATATATATATATATATATATATATATATATATATATATATATATATATATATATATATATATATATATATATATAATTACAATATATATATATATATATATATATATATATATATATATATATATATATATATATATATATATATATATATATATATATATATATATATATATATATATATATATATATTTTTCTTCGTAACCATACCCTGGTATCGGTATCGGTATCGGTGGTATCGGTTGATTTTGGTGTATCATTTGTTATCAGTGTGAATTTTGATATAGTAGTATCGGTATCGGTATCGGTAAAATTTTGCCGATACCTTTAACCGATACCACACATTTTGCGTCTTTAAATTGATTTCAATATATATATATATATATATATATATATATATATATATATATATATATATATATATATATATATATATATATATATATATATATATATATATATATATATATATATATATATATATATATATATATATATAAATAGAATGTTTAAGAGTATTGCTGCAGAGTGGTGTTGGTAGTTGAAAGGTTTTGAGCTTATCAACACCATTCACGAAAAGCAAGATTTGATAGAAGGGGGTTTTCAGCCCCTTGCTATCAGACGAAGAGAATTTAAAAATTTTCTTCAATGACTCGACGACTTCGAGAAACGTAGCTTCACCCTTTCTAGAAATTAAAGTTTCAAATTTCTTCTTCTTTTTCCAATTTTGTTTTTTTAATATATATATATATATATATATATATATATATATATATATATATATATATATATATATATATATATATATATATATATATATATATATATATATATATATATATATATATATATATATATATATATATATATATATATATCCATTTGTCTGCTAATTTCCTTATCTATCTGACCTACTGTATGTTAATATAGACGTTTTCGTTTTTGCATTTATGCTTACGAAACGTAAGAAATGCTCGAGTTTGCGTTCGTTTTTGTTAAACTTAGCGCAAAATCGTAAGAAATGCTTACCACACGTAAGGAATTTCCTTAATTCTATAAAGTTGCTATTTCATGTGATTGTTGAATTTAGCACGTTCTTACGAAAATGTGTAAGCAAACAAATAACGGCGTGGTAGGGCCTACAACGCAGTCATTGTTTTGAATTGATGAATATTTCATTCAATAAAATCAGCTTTAAATCTAATTTCTTCCAAATCGATAAACTCCATCACAATAGTTGATTAATTTTTTGTAATATAAACAATGTTATTTTTTTTTATTTCTGTTTATCCGAAATCGACGGGCTCCATTACAGCAGCTGATTCCAGTTGTTTGCAAAACAAATGAAACCTCATAAGAAATCGTGTTCGTTTTTGCCACGAAGTGGGCAATATTTGGCAATCAGAGATTGCCCAAAATTTTGCATGGATGTTAAGTATAGTTTAAAGGTTTTTTATATTTAAAGATTCCAAATTTTTAAGTTCTTCATCTGTATAGAAGCATTTTGAAGAATGGAGTATTTTTGAAGAGATATGGGGTGCCTATTGAGGTCATAGTGATCTCTGACAGCTAAATTCTCTGGTTGAGAGATTGGGAGATTAGTTCGAAAGGAAATGCCCATGTGTTTGAAGGCTCGCTAGTTATAGGAAAGTTTGACCTATACATAGTCGACGTTACAGTCGACACATTTATATTTGTAAACGATATGTGACCTCAAGGTCATGGGGATGCTTTCTTTAATCTTAAAGAAACTGCCAATTGAGTTGTTGTTGTTAATAAAAGATATAAGAAACTTGCATTGTGGAAAGTTTTTGTTTAAGATGTTTCTAATCTGAAAGTGAAGATCATTGGAAAGGGGTCCAATGTAGGGAAGCCGAGCATAAACAGGAAGTTTAGGAACATCATATGCAGTAGTTTTAGGGCGACAAGTGTTATCGAGAAACGAGTAAACAAGTTTATCAAAAAGGTTTGAGGGATAAAGGCTAAAGCTAGAAAATTTACGGAGAAAGGTGATTTCTTCATGGAAAAACTTCCAATCAGAACAAATAACAAAGGCTTGTGTATGCGGGACCTTAGACCCGCAATTTTATGATTAAAGGAGATAGAAATAAAGAAATTAGTCCCAAGTAATGTATTAGTGGGATTGCGATAAATAAATTAGCAAGCCCACAAATACTTTACTTGGGACTAATTTCTTTAGTTATATCTCCTTTAATCGTAATTGTAATAATACGAAGCGTTTACGATAGAATGAATTTTAGTATTTCCTTTGCTTTTAATTTAGACCGTTTTCGTTTTTGTCATTTGTGCTTACGCTCGATAAGAAATGCTCACCCAGTTTTAGCACGAATTTCCTGTTTAAACGACCACCACGATTTCGTGCTAGGTTTACTTTTGTTTTTAAACAATTGAATCAGCTGTTGTGATGGAGCACGTAGTTTTGGAATAAACAAATAAAAAAAATTTTTTATATTACAAATAATTGATCAACTATTTGTGATGGAGTTTATTCATTTGGAAGAAACCATTCCATTCCCCTTCCCTTCCTGTCTTCCTTCCATTCATCCATCTTCACCATTCACTCCATATCATCTTTCTCTCTCTCTCTCCCTCTCTCTCTCTCTCTCTCTCTCTTTCCTCTCTCTCTCTCTCTCTCTCTCTCTCTCTCTCTCTCTCTCTCTCTCTCTCTCTCTCTCTCTCTCTCTCTCCCTCTCTTTTTCTTCTCTTTCTCTCCCTCAGGTTAGGAAAAACTCTTTAAAAAAAAAACAAATAAACCAAATAAACCAATGGTTTTTTTGGTTTTTATGGGTTTTTATGCTATTTTGATGGTTTTAATGTGGTTTTTATTGGTTTTAATAGATTTTAAAGGCAAAAATCACTACTGGAAACTGTTATACACATGTGCTAACACATATTTTAAAATTCCTTAATAAATTTCTTTAGATTCTTAAATTTCAAATTTTCTTGATAACTGTAAACTGGTATAAAATTATTATTTTTTGAGTTTTACATAAACTCATAAAGTAAAAAATAAGAGGGTATATTATAATATATAAACTCTATCTGAAAAAAGGTTATACTTTATTATTTTACAAAAAGAAAAAAAAAAAAATATAAAAAAAGTTGTCAAATCCACTGTCCTGTTATAAATGAATTATTATTCATATTTGAATATTACGTCTTACGCTATCTGTGTAGATCTCTCTCTCTCTCTCTCCTCCTATATATATAGAAGATTCATCATTAAAAAAGTCGAAACTGAAATTATCATTAAGAATTTTATACAAAAAAAAACTAATTTCCCTGCTTTAGCTGTTCCCAACCTATTTCTAATGTTGCTGTGCACAAGTCCAAAAGTTGAAAATACCCTTTCAACATTAGCAGTTGATGAAGTTGCTGACAATGCTTATTATTTTAAATATGGCCGCTCATCTAATTTTCCTTTGAGAGATCTGTACCAAGATGAAGGAGTCACTGCTGACAACAGAGACTCATCAAATAGGTAACTTTTATGAAATGGAGGAGAATTTGCTCTTAATTTTATTCCATAAATTCCACTGCTTTTGAATACTCATCCTCTGGAAGTACTGTGGTCTGATATCTTGGGTTAAAAATATATGCCAATAAGTGAGCTTCTGTTACTGCCTGATGATACCTCCTTTTTACTTTTGTTATAAATCTTGTCTGTTGAGTGGTGGATTAAGCTGTTCTAGCTCCATATTCATATTTTTCCAAATATAAACATCATCACTTAGTTTACAGTCATTGCCTTCTAGCTTGGTTGATGCTGTGGCCACACACTCCACAAATGAGTTTTATTATAATCTTTTGAAATGTGGCATCGATGGGTAGAAAATGAAATCCTCAAGAGCTCGAAACAAGAATCATGTTTTAAACATGTTAAATTTACATATATATATATATATATATATATATATATATATATATATATATATATATATATATATATATATATATATATATATATATATATATAAATATATATATATATATATATAATCATTCTCACAATAATATTGAAAAATTGAGAAAACCATATCAACATGCTAAAGAAAACCATTAATAAATACATTTTTAAAATATTTTATGCATGGTTTTTTTATGGTTTAAACCATTGGTTTTTTATGTGGTTTAAACCATGGTTTAAACCAATGGTTTAAACCAAATGGTTTATATATTTATATATTTGTGCGGATCGTGGTATATATATATATATATATATATATATTCTATATATATATATATATATATATATATATATATATATATATATATATATATATATATATATATATATATATATATATTTTTATAATATAAATATATATATATATATATATATATATATATATATATATATATATATATATATATATATATATATATATATATATATATATATAAACTATTTATTTGTAATAAGGTTTAAAGAATCATACCACAACTACTAATAAAACACGTTTTTCATGAGCTACGGCCTGGGCACCGCCGCAGTGTAGAGAATAGTATGGTATGAAAATCTAACCAGTGCTGCGATAAAGATTTCTATATATATATATATATATATATATATATATATATATATATATATATATATATATATACTTAGTCATACAATCGAACGCGGGGTTGGGTTTCATGACCCGCGTTATAGGCGATATCGCGTATAACTTTAAACCCCCTGAAAAATCATTAATTTTAAAATTTTTACCTTTGTATAAGGTGAATAAAATAGCAGCAGTATTTTATTTATCCTTAATAATAATTGAATAAATTTGCAGATACAATGTTATTTACAGAACAGTATATAAACATATTTTATTGACTAGTTAATTAGTAGGATATTTATTACATTACAGTACAGTACTCTACATATCTTAAAATGAGCAAAAAAGTTTTTAGTTTTTTTAAATGAAAAAATATACAATGTACAAACCTTTAAAAAATTTGGAGATAAAATTGTTTTTATATATTTAATTGAATAGCCTGAGGACTGTAATATAAAATTTTAAAGTTTAGCCAATTGAGCACAAAAATAGTTTCTTTCAAATTGTAAATGAAGTTGAAGTGTAAGAGATGAAAGAGGTACTGATCTGCAGGTTTAGAGTTGCTTGCTTTTTTGAAATACAACGTTCTCGTTAATTGACGCTTTTACCTTTTTTCTGAATATTTCTTTCCTTTATTTGGTTTCCATGTATTTATTTCCATTTCTTCCTTCATTCCATTCCGTTTATTTCATTTTAATTTTCTTTTATTTCTTTTCAACTGCGGTGGGGGAGTATCCTCTCTCTCTCTCCACTCCCATTTTCCTCTACTCTTTCATTTTCACTTTCCTCCTCCATATTTCTATATATATATATATATGCTTACTTTAAACTCCTCCCTCTCCTCTCTCTCTCTCTCTCTCTCTCTCTCTTTCTCTCTCTCTCTCTCTCTCTCTCTCTCTCTCTCTCTCTCTCCTCTCTCTCTCTCTCTCTCTCTCTCTCTCTCTCTCTCTCTCTCCCCCCCCCTCTCTCTCTCTCTCTCTCTCTCTCTCTCTCTCTCTCTCTCTCTCTCTCTCTCTCTCTCTCTCTCTCTCTCTCTCTCTCTCTCTCTCTCTCTCTCTCTCTCTCTCTCTCTCTCTCTCTCTCTCTCTCTCTCTCTCTCTCTCTCTCTCTCTCTCTATATATATATGTATGTATATATATACATATATATATATATATATATATATATATATATATATATATATATATGAACTGTGCCATATATATATATATATATATATATATATATATATATATATAAATAAAGATATACACATGTATAAAATAAACCATAATTATGGGGACAAGAATCGGTATCGGTATCCAGATTGTCGGCGGAATTTTTCGGTATCGGTATCGGTATCAGCACCTAAAAAAATAGAGTATCAGTATCGGTATCGGACTCAGGGTAATTTTGGTATCAATTACCAACAGTTGTATATATATATATATATATATATATATATATATATATATATATATATATATATATATATATATATATATATATATATATATATATATATATATATATACAGTATATATATATATATATATTCTTAGAAGGACGTTCTATCTACCAGAACACTCTCTCTCTCATATATATATATATATATATATATATATATATTTAATTGAATCGAAAATGTATACTTAAAAAAAAATTATTTTGTAAGAAATTAGGCACATAATAATATTAACATGGAAGTAGTTTCACTTGATTTCAGTGCTTATATTTTTTAACTTAAAAATTAGTTTTTTTCATTTTTTTTTTTTTTTTTTTAGTTTTATCCGTTCTGTTAATTTTAAATGAATTTTTCAGTAAATATATTTTTCTTCAAAAAAGAGAAAAGTCAAAAGATATGCTCAATTATGCATCTTCTTTACTTTACTATGATTACAAATTTTAGCACACTATTCTGTTTACATTAATTAATTTTGTTAAAATAAATAAAATAATTTTAAAATATTGTATTTTAAAAGATGGAAATAGACATCCGTTGTACACGAAATTTATCTTCACAATCAAACAGTATTTATAAATTAGCATTACATATATATATATATATATATATATATATATATATATATAAATACTTTAAAATATATATATATATATATATATATATATATATATATATATATATATATATATATATATATATATATATGTATATATATAAATATATATATCGAGGTCCGATTGTATATATATATATATATATATATATATATATATATATATATATATATATATATATATATATATATATATATATATATATATATATATATATATATATATATATATATATATGAGAATAGACAGTGCACCATAATTTATGTGCCAGTGCGACACATGTTCGAACGATACTTTTGTACCGATACCGGTGTATAACGCAGAAAGGTACCGATGTAACGGTATCCTTAATCCGGTGCACGTACCGGTACCGAAACTCATTGCTTTTAATTCGAAAAAACAGTTTTTATCAAACCCGGAACATAAGTTTTTTTTTTTTTTTTTTTTTTTTTTTTTTTTTTTTTAATAGATAGTTATGAAATAATGTACTTATTAATATTCTGTGGTAAAACTTTGTTTTTAAATTATTATATGAAAAAGTAGGCCTCCAAATATCATATTTATAACTATGGACGAAATTATCAATTATAAGACACCAGCTGATTTACACTGATTTTCATGAAACTTATAAGAAATGTTGTAAATGATCCGTAGTGAACGAAAGTTTTAAAAATAAATTTAGAAAATGAGCCTGAAAAAAGTTGTCTGCAAATTTCATACTTCATGACTAATACTGCCAGATGCTTCAATTTGTTAAAAAGGTCCCATTTGGCTTTCCACCATTCCATTCCATACCATACATTCTATTCCGTTCATCTCTGTTTTATTTTCCATTCCATATTATTCTTCACAACAAGTCCACAAATAAAAATAAATATACTATATATAAATATATATATATATATATATATATATATATATATATATATATATATATATATATATATATATATATATATATATATATTGAAGCTGGGTGCTTAGGACCGCTTCTTTAAGGTTGATTGAGAAGTTAATGTTCTTACAATTTTTATTTTCCTACTTCTATTTTACAAGCGAGGGTTGGACCCCTGTCCTTGTTTTTGGGTTTAATTATTTAATTAGCATTAATTTGCTTGTATTTTAATATAATGTTGTAATTTTGCTATTATTTTGTACTAATTCTCTAGAAGGAAGCTACATGCTGTTGCGATTTTAAAAGTGATAATTCGGCGGCTTGGAGGCGTGGCTTAGTTCCACGAAACTACAACCACATCTTAAACATAGGGCGTGTTCGGCTCTACTCTGTAACTTTGTAGTTCAGCTCTGTATAGATGTTCTTTCCACTTCCACAGAGAGTACCTCTCCACAGTACCCCCCTGCAGAGCTGAGGCCGGGGCGCTCTAATCCCGGTAGCGGAGTGGCCGGCGCAAATGACGGCCTCTGCTCGATACGTCTCTAGACGCAGGCGGCTGCAAACCAGGACGAGGGCGAGAACGAGGAGCTGGTGTTGGAGGTGCAGGAGTGTGGACGAGAGGGCGAGGAATACGAGAGGGAAGTGGAACATCTGCAGTACGACTTGTGGAAGGCATGGCAGGAGGTGGTGGAATGGGAGGGGACGGTAGAGGGAGAGGAGAAGGAGGAAAAGGAAGAGGATCTGGGTCAAGAGGAAGGAGTGGTGGAGATGGAGAGTCAGAGGGAGATGAAAATCTTGGACTTCAGGAGGATTCGCCTCAAAATAGGCAGGTTTGAGACGATCTATTGATATTACTTCGGTGCGAGTGGGACGTTGTACCTTGAAGAACTTCTCCTTCCGAAGTATGACTGGGAAGGGTCCGTCGTACTTGGGTTGGAGAGGAGAACGGTGGGAGTCATGCCTCACCAAAACATGGGTACAAGAAGAGAGATCTTTCGGAATGTAAGAGTGCACCTTTTGCTGGCGGGTCGGAGTAGGTCTCCAGGAGAGGGCACAGCGTTTCAAACGGGTGAGGTATAGGGTGGGATCAGCAGTAGCAGGAGGGAAAGATTGAGAAAAGAACTCGCCCGGCAGACGGAGAGTAGAGCCATAAACGAGTTCGGAAGCTGAACACTGAAGGTCTTCCTTAACGGCAGTGCGTATACCAAGCATAACCAAAGGGAGGGCTTCCGTCCAATGTTCTGGTTGTGGGTGTGCCATGAGAGAAGCCTTTAGCTGACGGTGAAACCTTTCACAAATCCCGTTCGAGATAGGGTGGAAACTGGTTGTATGGATCTTCTCAGAACCAAGCAAGCGCATCAAATCTTTCCAAAGGAAGGATTCGAAAACGCGACCTTGATCCGTTGTGACCGAGAGAGGAATGCCAAACCGAGAGATCCAATGGGACAAGAAAGCTTTAGCAATAGATTCAGCTGTAGCAACAGAGAGTGGGATAGCTTCCGTCCAACGAGTGAACCTATCAATACAGGTGAGGATATATCGCTTGCCATGAGAAGGTGGGAGAGGTCCAACAATGTCGATGTGGACTCTCTCAAACCGTTGACCAGGAGGCAAGAAAGTGCCTAAGGGAGCTTTAGTATGTCTTTGCACTTTAGAGCGCTGACAAGCCATACAGGCGCGGACCCAGTTCGCTACGTCGGCGTTAACTTTAGGCCACACAAAACGAGCCGTTACCAGTTTGCGTGAAGCCTCGACGCCAGGGTGTGAAAGCGAGTGGAGATTGCAGAAGACTGCCTTTCGCAGAGAATTTGGAACGAAAGGGCGAGGGTGGCCTGTTGAAGTGTCACACAAGAGTCTCTTCTCTATGCCCGGAAGATTGAGCCACTGCAGCTGTAGAGAAGAGTCCTGCTGAAGATCGATATTGTCTTGCTCCTGGCACGTGGCCATGGCTGCGTAATCAATGTCAGGAATGGGGGAAAGAGCGTTAATTTCAATCCGAGAAAGAGCATCCGCGGTGAAATTATCCACTCCGGAGATGTGACGTATGTCTGTCGTAAACTGGGAAACGAATTCAAGATGACGAGCTTCACGGGGGGAGTGACGTTCATGCCGTGAAGCCATTGCGAAAGTGATCGCTTTGTGGTCGGTCAGGATGTGGAACTCCCGTCCTTCCAAAAAGTACCGAAAATGGCGAACAGCAAGATACATAGCAAGCAATTCCCGTCCAAAAGCACTATACCTTGTTTCGGCGGGTTGCAGCTTGCGTGAAAAGAAGGCAAGTGGGCACCATTCGCCCTTTTGGAACTGCTGAAGCACCGCACCAACAGCAAAATCGGAGGCATCTACCTGCACTCTCGCTGGTGCGGTATCGTGGGGATGAACTAAAAGAGTGGCGGAGGCGAGGGCTTCTTTGGAAGCCTCAAAAGCAGACTCTGCTGCCGGAGACCAGTCGACTTTAGTGGTGCTGCCTCGCTGTTTAGGACGAATGAGTGCGGTAAGCGGGCCTAGGAGGGCTGCCGCTGATTTCAGAAATCTGTGGTAAAAGTTGATCATTCCCAGATATTGACGAAGTTGCTTTTGATTTTGGGGAAGAGGAAAGGCGCGGATAGCGGCGACACGGTCTCAGCCGAGACTGTGTGACCAAGGAATGTAAGAGAAGACGCGCCGAATACGCACTTGGTAGGATTGAGACGAATTCCCGCATCATCCAACCTACCAAAAACGGCACGTAGGTGATCCATATGTTCTTCAGGAGAGGAGGAAGCGACTAAAAGATCATCTAAATATGCCCAAGCAAAAGGAAGGCCACGGAGGATAGAATCGATGAACCTCTGGAAGGACTGGGCTGCATTTTTCAAACCGAATGGCATTCTTGTATACTCAAAGAGGCCAAAGGGGGTGATTACAGCTGTCTTGGGAACGTCCTCCGGAGCCACGGGTATCTGATGGTAGGCTCGAATTAAGTCCAAAGAAGAAAAAATGGTGTTGCCAGACAGGTGGGAAGTGAAACTTTGTATATGCGGTACAGGGTACCTATCCGGTGTTGTGGCAGAATTCAAAGCCCTAAAATCACCACAGGGTCTCCAATCGCCCGTGGTGCCCTTAGGGACCATGTGTAGCGGAGAAGACCAACAACTCTTGGAAGGGCGCACAATGCCAAGTTGCAACATGTGATCAAACTCGGCCTTGGCGGCTTTGAGTTTATCAGGAGGAAGGCGGCGAGCTCGAGCAAAGGTGGGTGGGCCAGTGGTCTCTATATGATGTTCCACAGAATGCTTAAGAGGGGTGTCTGAAGAGCAAGGATGCAATAAAGAAGGAAAGTCCTCCTGCAGGATAGAAAGGAAGGGAGACACTACCGAAGATGGCGGAGCGATAGCGGAAATGCCCCTTAGCTCTGAAGAACCTAGGGAACCGTGAGAGTAAAGAGAAGTATCACCGTCAACTAGACGCCTATTACGAAGGTCTACCATAAGATTGAAATGGGACAAAAAGTCAGCGCCGAGGATGGGCTGTGTCACTTCAGCGACGAGAAAAACCCACGGAAACTGGCGGCGGAGAGACAGATCCAACGTACATAAACGCTCTCCATATACCGGAATGGAAGAGCCATTAGCAGCGAAAAGTTGACGGCCAGAAAGGGGGATAGCCGAGTCTTGAGAAGGGTTGTGTGGTAAAATCGAAAGGCTAGCGCCGGAATCGATCAAGAAGGCAAGTTTAGAGGACTGATCGTAGATACGAAGAACATCCTGTGCAGTAGTAGGAGAAGAAGAAAAAGAGCCAGCATCTCCCGTCGCTCCTACGACGGGATGGCTGTCGAGTTTCCCTGATAGAGAGGGCAGGAAGGATCGCATTTCTTGGCATCCATGCCGAAAGTATGGTGATAATAACAGTACCCATGAGGATACTGGCGCTGGCGTGAGGAAGAAGCAGAAGGTGAACGAGGACCGCGAGAAGGACGAAAGTTGGAAGGAGTGGGATCACGAGAGCGAAAAGTGTTATTATTAATTGAGAGTAGGAAGGTTGGTGTGGGTGAGAATAAGGAGGTTGAGCTGGATAGGCGGCAGGAGGCGGTTGAGGAACAAGAGGGGGAGGAAGGGTGGCGGAGTTGTTGGTAGAGTACTGGGGAATGTGTTGGGCGTGAGTTGTAGATGGTTGAGGAGGTGCGAGAGTTGAAGAGGTAGGAGAAAGAGAGGAAACGGCGTAAGAGGTGTGGACCAAAGGCTCCATCGGGGGGCGCAAAATTCTGTCTGCTGTAGCGGCAAACTCAGTGAGGGACAACGTCGGGTTTATTGATTGCAGTACGCTGTGATGTCGAGCAGGCATCTTCTGGAGGAAGAGGGTGCGAATTATTTTCTCTTCCCGTGTAGATGGAGTGCCGCCCAGCAAACCCAGCATCCCTACCATCAATTCCGAGGGTTTCTGGTCGCCCAGTGAGATGCCTCCAAGCAGAGTTTCCAATTGTTCCTCTCTGGTGGGAGCCAAGCGGTCAATAATAAGGGTTTTGAGCGTGTTGTAAGGGGTTGTAGAGTTTCTAGTTGTTGCCAGGCCATCCCTGATTTTGAGGAGGCAAGATTCTGGTAGAGCATTCACAACTCTCGAGTATCTCTCCTTCTCATCTTCGATGGTCAGGAGCGCTGACTCAGCCAGGT
>JABUQX010140744.1:10000-14553 GCA_015478945.1 Trachelipus rathkii
GTGCTAAGTTCTTATTCCTTTCCTTAAAAACTTTTTTGCTAACTCAGTCCAATCTTTTTTTAGGTTTCCTAGCAGTAGCTTCCTAACAGACTCATCACCATACAACAGCTTAAGCAATCGTCTATTATTCATCCTTTCCAAATAACCAAACCACCTTCATACGCTCTAATTTTCTCTCCCATTTACATTTTTAATCACATCACACAACTTATTAATACGAATATAATCCATTTTATCAATTCTTCTCAAACCTAATAGGCCCCAAGGATTATGGATCTGAACAGACTGGATTTTAAATCTATACCTCTTAATCCATAACATGATTTCAATATTACATATTATCACTGATAACAATATACCCTCATTCAGAATCCTAACTCACTCAAGGCAAAGTTTCTTTGCACTCACCAAAGATTTAGTTGCACCATCCACCTACCTACCATTCACCTACTTACCTACCTACCTACCTACCTACCACTCACAACTTTCTTACTACACTCAGCATCATCAATTCCCTTTTCATCCAACATATACCCTAGATATTAAAGCTCTGCTTTTCTCTAATTTTCTCACTTATTTGCTTCTCACTCCTTTACTAATATTTTGCATAGGTCTAAACTCTTTTGTCCCTTTACCATTGAGACGAAATATCTACGTAATATTGCTTTTATAGATCATACGGCTGAATAGACTATCGCAAATTTTGCGTCGAATTCGGAAACTGCAGGCTTGTGGATTTGGCTACTTACTCACCTCTTCTGTTTCTTTCTATGGAGTTCTTTTGTAACATGATTTTTCTTCCTAATTAACTTCTTCATTTTAAAGCTAATGTCTGCATAAGGTTTTGCCAGTAGTAGCATAGTAGCAAAAGTGAAAGGCAAATAAATATACAAGGAAAATAATATTTTTCGCATAATGATGCAGAACCTAATTCGAATAATGATAATACATTAATCTGTTAAAAATACAACAATTTATCTGCTTAAATTTCCTCACGCTTTCTTGGAACCTTACAGATCTCAACCATAGCTGATCATAGAACCGACGTATATTGAGCATAGTCCTTACTAGGACTTTGCACTTAGAACAACCGGATTTTGATCTTTCTAATATTCTAAGTAGAACAGAGAAAACAAGGTAGTTTTTATTGTCTCAAAACTTTAGTTCCTTCAAATGTTTGCTAGAAATAATCTTCTTCAATACAAGAAAAACAGATAATTTGAAATTTGAAATTACTCACCTGTCCTTAAAAAATTTCACTCAATTTTCTTAGAGGTTATGCAATATTTCTGTCATGAAACAATCCACTTAATTTTATGAGATTTAATGTAAACGGAAAAGCGTGCCTTTCGTTCCGGTCTGGAATAAACCATATTATAACAACTATTGTCGCTGCTGTTACACAGTTATTTTTAGAGAAAATAAACTAAAGCTTCCTCTCTAAGTCATTTTCCCTAATTTCCTTTTGGCCTTCAAACACTTGCCTTTCTCTGGCTAAACTATCGGCGCACAGGCAGACACATAGCTTTGTATATGTATATGTATGTATAATAATAATATGTATATATATGTATGTAATATATATATATATAACAACAACTATTTTTTTATATAACTAATAATATGTATTCTTCCATAAAATATATGTATGTATGTATCATGTATGTGCGTAATAACTATGTGTAATTTGCAATTGTAATAATAACATATGTAACTGTTATATTACCAGATAGAAATATGTATGTGTGTGTATGTATTGTATTATGTATGTGTATGTGTATTATGTATGTAACTAATATGTATGTATGTATATGTATGTATGTAATATATATATATATTCAATTAGCCATTTAGTACTGTATATCAACACACGAGATTTATTTTATTTTTATTAACTTATTACACATATTAAAACATAATAAAACATAGTTATTATAACACTAGCTTTCGTTCCTAAATTTTTAATGGAACCTTCTTCAAGTGTAATTTTTTACTGAATTTGAAGTTTCTTCTCTGTTAGCTATTCAAGAATTAATTTTGGTTGGTTATTTTTTTGTCCAATTTTTTGTAGTATTGCGTCTAACTCATCAATGAATTTTGGAGAAAATCTATTTTTATTTCGCCTTCCTGTCCATTTAAATTCTTTGTTTTTTATGCAGTATGACTCTACTATTCTTCTTTTTTGTTGATGACATATATATCAACTTTTACCCCCTTCCTATTTTGATGCTATGGTTGGAGGTTGTTCTATGAACAGTGAGAGCTGAATTTCTTTTGTCTATTCTTAAATCATAATGATGTTGATATCTCTTCTTAAATCATAACGATGTTGATAGAATCTTCTATCAAAATCGTGAGATTCACCAACGTAGATTAGATCACAAGTGTTGCACGGAACTGTATAATGCATTGAGTGTTGTTTTTTGTAATGTTTCTGTTTGGGAGGAAGATCTTTTTTAATGGAAGTGTTTCAGTTGATGTAATGGTGATGTCATTTGGTAAAATGTTTTTCATGTTTATGGAGTTTGTTTGGGGGAGGGGAGGTAAGATTTTTGAGATGTGTCATTCTTTGTTTCTGGGTGGTAATATTTTTTTTCTGCTTTGTTGAGTGCTTTACTGATGATATAATGTGGGTAGGAAAGTTTTTTGAAATTGGAAAATAAGAAAATTTTGTTTTCTAGAAATGGTGGAAAGCATATGCGAAGTGCGAGGAGAAATAGAGAGGAAAGGATAAAAATTTATGTGTTATGTGTGTGTGAAGAGAACCAGTATGTGTATTTGGGGTTTGAAGTGGGTTTTCTGTATATTGTGTACTATAAATTTGTGTGTGAGTGCCATGAGATAAGAGTATCTAGAAAAGGAAGGGTGGTAACTTAATATACACTTAACTCTAGAACACAACTTCTTCCGTTTTAACTCTAAACATTACAAGCAAAACTTTTCCTAGATACTATTAACTCATGGCACACACACAAATTTACAGTACACAATATACAGAAAACCCACTTCAAACTCCATCTACACACATCTTCAAATTTCCTCTCTATTACTCACTCTCATTGCTCCACCTTCTAAAACATGGGTGCTCATGACAACTTCAAAAAAACCACCCAGGTGCTGTCATCATTAACAAGCATCATACCACCCAAGTAAAAATGTCATCAAATCACTCTGCAACATGAAAATGTCAACTCTTTCATTACATCTTCCGTCTCCCAAACGAGCATTACAAACGGCATAATATTGCCTGTCGTGCAACAATGTCCAGTGGCTCACGATTTATCGACCATGTTTAAGTAATGGCCGCTAAATGAACAACCAGCATCAACGGCGTCATTATCAAAACAGTAGTCATATCGCATGAAAGAAATTTTTTAATGAAACAGATGAAGTAAAAAATTCCCTGATGAGTTCGACGCAATATTACAAAAAATTGAACAAAAAATAACTTCCGGCAAAGGTGAATTTGCATGAGGCTGCTGGCTGAAAACTTCAGATTCAATGAAACGAAGAAGGTTCACAGGAGCCAGTGGTATAACTAACAGCATGTTTTATTATGTAATGATATTAATAAATATAGATATATCTACATTTAACCTTTTAATAGTAGCCTTGCTTATGTATATATACCGGTATGTAGCCTTGTATGTAGCCTTGTAGTAATATAATGTGTGTGTGTGTGGCAGCCATGTATGTGTATATGATAACAATAATATTATTATTATTGTGCTTGTTATTATAAATTCATATGTGTATGTGTGTGTGTCAATATGAATATGTGTGTGTATGTATGTGTGGCTAATAGCCATGTAATAGCCTTTATAACCTTCTATGTAATATGTGTGGCAATATTGTCCAATATTGTGTAATAACTTTGTGTATGTAACTAGCTATTGTATATGTATGTGTGTGTGTGGCAATTAGCTGCAACAATAATATTATTATTATTGTATGTGTATTAACTGTAACTGTGGCAACTAGCCTGTGTCTTCATAATAACATATGTAAACAGCCTTGTGGCATGTAGCCAGCTGTGTGGCAATGTGTGTGTGTGTGTGGCCAGTGGCAGCAGCATGTGTATATGTCTTCTTCATGGCATGTGTGGCATGAACGCGGCAGCCGTTTGCCAGCCAGCAGCCAGCAGCCAGCAACAGCCGTAACAGCCGCCAGCAGCAGCTGGCCAGCCGCGTATGACGGCAGCGGCGGCAGCAGCTGGCAGCAGCCGCTAGCCAGCAGCAGCAACTGACAGCGGCGGCAGCGGCCAGCTGATGGCCAATGATGGCAATGACAGCGAATGGCGGCAGCTGTGGCGGCTGGCCGCTGTATCGCTGTAACATGGCGGCAATGGCAGCCATGCAGCTGACAGCGGCAGCCAGCAACTTCAGCTGGCAGCTGGCAGCGTGGCAACAGCCAGCAGCGGCAGCAGCTGGCAGCGGCAGCGTATTGTACATTGTAGCCAACCGTAACCTTCCAGCGGACGTATTGCAGCCAGCGGCAGCGTAGCCAGCAGCAGCCAGCCAACAGCCAGCCTTGTGTAATGGCAGCAGCCCGCA
>JABUQX010140745.1:0-7500 GCA_015478945.1 Trachelipus rathkii
TTGGTGTAAAAGCTAGTTCGGTTGGGTGTTTAACCGTTTTCGCGTTATCGATGAAACCTTTCGCGCGTTCGTGCACTCAGATAATAATAATAATAATAATAATAATAATAATAATAATAATAATAATAATAATAATAATAATAATAATAATAATAATAATAATAATAATAATAATAATAATAATAATGCTGTTAATTAAAAAATTCAAAGGTGGCTCCTTTCTGGGTGTTATTTTAAGGCACTGTTCTTATTTATTTTATTCATTGAAATTAATATGTATTTGTTCAAATTTTATTTTATTATATATAATTATTAAAATGATATATTTGTTTGATTTATTAATTTCTTTCGATTTCTTTCAATGTGTCCAAGATAAAAAAATTTAACACAGTGACGTCACGTAAAGACATTGAAACTAAACAGACCAGAATCCTTCGTGTTGATTTAACATGAGAATGTATTTAATTTTTTTTTAAAGTAAATTTGAAATTTTTAAGTGAAATATTTTTAAAGAATTTTATTACTTTTTTTTAATAAATTTCGAATATTAAGCGAAAAAAATGGGTTTTTGGAATAGGAAGAAACTAATTTTTAATGATTTATTGTTATAAAAAAAAAAAAGAGTAATTCAGCGGGAAAATAAATATGCTTTTATCTTAAAGCTTCAGAATTTTGTCATTTATTTATGAGTCAGATTACATTGCTCTCTCTCTCTCTCTCTCTCTCTCTCTCTCTCTCTCTCTCTCTCTCTCTCTCTCTCTCTCTCTCTCTCTCTCTCTCTCTCTCTCTCTCTCTCTCTCTCTCTCTCTCTCCAAATAATCAACTGATGATACCAAAATATGGTACACAATATATCGTATTCAATACTACTTATGTGATTAACAATCAAAGGAAAATTGATAAAAGAGAATGATTAATTGTAATAATTAATGTAACTGTTTAAGATTGAATTATTTTGAAAGTGATGTTTTTGAAATTATCTTTTATTTACTAGGAAAGCGTTGCTTCCCTTGCTTCCATGGACCATACGCCTTTGATATATATATATATATATATATATATATATATATATATATATATATATATTAGTAAATACAAATATATATATATATATATATATATATATACTATAATCTATAACAACTCCCAGGAAGGGCTTTCGCCCTGTCAGTTGGACCAGCATCTTCTTCTTATGGCCCGAAACGCTTAACCCTAGATCCCTCTAGAAAACCATTTCTTGGCACCAGTGCTCGACGCCAGTCCTCAGGTTAACACTTACTCTCCAGGTAGGGTTTCGCCTTTCAGTAGAACAAGCATCTTCTTCCATTAGGTCTCAAAACTCGTTCTCCACATGAGCTCTCCAGATGATCTTCTTCCTAGGCTCATGAATTCTAACTGGCCCAAGAGTAATGCAAGCAAAAGGAAGGACCGGGTTGCTAGCCCAGTCGCCCTATAACCATGCGAAAATATCTTCCTCTAATTCGACATCAAGTGAAATAAAATATATTTCTATATATATTTATATATATATATATATATATATATATATATATATATATATATATATATATATATATATTCAATGTGTGTGTTATATTTATATATATACCTCTATATATATATATATATATATTTATATATATAAATATATATATAAATATATATATATATATATATATATATATATATATATATATATATATATATATATATATATATATATATATATATATATATATATATATATATACTACTTACGGGCACAACTCTTTCCAAAAGGGAAACAGACAAAGAGAAAAATTAGAAGAGGACTGCACTATATTTTAAATAAATATCATATCCTTCTAACAATCTTGCCAAATAGTTGGTTCAATTTCTTATTAGGATGGTTTTAAAATGTGTGTATGTCGAGTTGTGTGTGCTTTAGTATTTATGGAAATGGCTCGAGAGATCAGAAAAGGATGCATGATGAGGTTGTGTCAACTTCAAGTTTTTGAGCTAAATGCTCGCATCTCTTTAATAGGTAATATGCCATGTTAATTCGGTTTCAGGTTAGCTTGCAAACCTTTAAGCATGTTAATGTTGGAATTCTCTCTGGTTTAAATTTTAAAAAAAATTATGTCGAATTTGAAAATACATTGAAATTTCAAATTAACTAATAAAAAGCTCTGTTCAATTTTAAACATTTATTGAAATATGATCTAAAATATTTATATTATGTCTTGAGTTCGCTAGGGTTTTGCATGAGGGTATGTTGTTACTGGCGTTAATGCATAGTAGTGAAACTATAGTGTTATAAAGAGGTAGATATCTAAGGTTCCGTTCAAATGGACAATGTTAGGGACGTGTTATCTGTGAGAAGAATTGATAAAATGAGAAATGAACTTGTTAGAGAGTTGTGTGATTTGAAGATAGTCATAAATGAGAGAAAACCGAAAGTGTATTAAGATGGTTTGGTCATATGAAAAGGATTGGAGATAGTTGGTTGATTAAGCCGATGTATAGTATTGAGTGTGCTGGGAATCGACCGGGTGGGAGACCGAAAAAAAAGTGGATTGAATCGGCAAGCGAGTGTTTGATGGAAAAGAATTTGAGTGTGGCAGAAGCGAGAAGAAAGGTTCATAAAAGGAGTAAATGGCAGAGTTTTGTGAGGGCGTATGGTTGTGGATCTGGTCCAAGGGATGAGCCCTACATTGACAAGATACCACAGTGAGTATTCGTGGTGGACTTGTAAAGCCCTAGGGTGGAATTCTTTTTACTGCGATAAGCTTTCACTTAAGATCGTGCTCTTATACTAATTTTCTGTTTCCGGTGTATGTTGTGCACCTCACCTCCAATCTGGAGAAAGAAATAAGTGGTGGTGGTGATGATGATGATGATGATGATATGATGATGATGATATATATATATATATATATATATATATATATATATATATATATATATATATATATATATATATATATATATATATATATATATATATATATATATATATAGCGCATCTGAAGCGATGAGATTACGCCCCATTGGGGATAAATGGAGTGTTAGGGTACTTCCCAATTCTCTCCAATGCCCAATGGTCGCTCCCTTCACATTCTTCTTACACATAAAAACTAACTATTGCAAGCAACACTTTCCTTTTAAAAAATAAATAAATAAAAAATAAATATGTCAAGAGTGCTGATGTTCAAAATTACCCCCTCATCCGCCCATCCCCCATCGTCACTTGAGGATTGACAGATTCTGGTGGTGGGGACCATGCAGTCATGGAATTACCGGGCTGTCTTCATGCACGGTTTTCTTTTTTCAATAATTTCTTCAACCTTCGTTGCCTTTACACTAATTTCCATTTTATTGAACATCATCTCTCCTCCTCTAAACCTCATATCTGATTCCAAACCGAAACTCAGGGGTTTTAGCGATCTGACGGCAATCCCTACTCAGTTCCCTCTTGCTTGATTGTTTTGCTTTTGTGTTCAGTGGTGTTGCTTGTTCTCTTGTCTCTGATTAGAGTCTTCCAAATTTTCTACCTTATGACAAACTATCTTGTCAATCTACTATTAAATTCATCTGTTCTGCATATCTGTTCCCTAACTCAACTGACTATCCTAAATTCCTCGACTACTTTAACTCCATATTAGAGCACATTCTCTCTTTTTCACCATTCTCTGAATTCATCATTCTTGGTGATTTCAACGTTCACCACCACCAATGGATCTCCTATAATTTCTTAAGTTGCAACTGTCGAACCTGCCTTCCACTTTTCTATCTAGAATGACCTCGAACAGTTGGTGCAGTTTCTTACTCGTATCCCTGATCGTCTTGGATATGAACCCAACATTCTAGACCTATTCCTAACCTCTAATCCTTCTCCTTATTCTGCTAAACTCTTTCCTCCTCTAGGTTAATTCGATCACCTTCCAATATCTGTATCCCGTTATTATATCTCCACAAGTCTTCCGCAGAAAAAAACTCCCTCCCCCCTCCCTACGACGAGGAAAGGTTTTTGGTAATTTAATGTCTCAAATTGGTCGGATTTGTGATCGTACTTCTTTGACTTTCCATGGAATGATTAGTGCTTTGGCTAGATTCCTTATTCTTCCCCTTCAATAACCTAACAAACCTTGGTTTAACTCTGTTTGTTCTCGTGTTATTCGCCACAGGGGCGCTGCCTTCAGGAATTACCGTTGTTATCAAACTCCAGAAACTCAAGCAATTTATATTTCAGCCCGAAATTTGCCCAAAATCCACTCTTCGTAACTAAAAACTATTTCCTCGGTAGAAAATTCAATAATCTCTCTCTCTCTCTCTCTCTCTCTCTCTCTCTCTCTCTCTCTCTCTCTCTCTCTCTCTCTCTCTCTCTCTCTCTCTCTCTCTCTCTCTCTCTCTCTCTCGCATTTTGAAAGACATACAAATTTATATTTCTTCTTCCTTTTCTTCTAAACCCTAGAGGACAAAGCTGCCGTAATGCCTTCCTGCAAAACTGACATCTCTCGAGCATGGCCAATTTCATACTAAGCGATTCCGAAGCTATTCCTCTTTCCACCTTAACTTATTATTATTAACTTTGTAATTTCTTCTAAAGATGTTATATCTGCTCTCTCTCTGAGAAATGTACAGTCCTGTTGGTCTCAAAGACTTGCTTCCAAGCTTGCCTTGCGTTGGAGAGCTATTCCGTCTCTGCCTTTCAGCTTTTGTCTTCCTTTCCTGTTTGTAAGCTTGTGCCGAAAATAGGGGACCCCCCTCAGCCCTTCGTCTATCGTCATATCACTTCTGCTCTTTCTAAAGATTAACTATTTTACTGGAGATTTGGAAACATCTCAATTCTTCTAATCTTATCTTAAGATCACCAGTAAAGCTTTCGTAAGAAGCGCTCTACTGGTGATTTTTCTATTTTTTTTCTAAATCTTGGTCTTCTTCCCTTCGCCATTTCGGTGAATCTTTCTCTGTGGCGGTAGACAAATCGAAAGCCTTCGATAGAGTCTGGCACAAAGCTTTGGTTCTTTAACTTCCTTATGGTACTATCCTTCTCTCTGATTTCTTTTCGGTATTTAATACTTCTATAACGACCACCGTTCATCCTTTAAACAAAATTGTAGTGGTATTCCTCGAGGTTCTGTTCTGTCTCCAACTCTCGTTCTACTTTTCAATAATGACCTTCTCTCTTTTACTTCTTCATCTGTCCACACCTATTCCGAAGTTTCCATCCTTCATTATTCCTTTCATTTTGAAAGGTGTCTCTCCCAACAGCAATTAGCCTGCGTTAGAAGGGCAACTTGTAGAAGAAACAAACATTAATGTTTCTCGAATTTCTAGTTAAAGCATTGAAGAATATGACTGTTTTAAATGCCTCAAAAACTCAGTTCCTTCACCTTTCTACTAGACATAATCTTTTACATAACTATAACATCATCTTCGAAAACGCACAACTCAACCTTCGTTTGTTCTTAATATTCTTATTGCTTATTTTTTCTTGTGACCTTAAAATTGGAAGGTTCACACTACTTCTCTTTCTAAACAAGCTTCTATAAGGTTGGGTCTTCTGAGGCGCCTTCAGCATTTCTTCCCGCCACTTCAGTTGATTGCTCTTTATATGGATGTCATTCATCCCTGTATGGAGTATATCTCCCACATCTGGGGTGGTTCCATTCACACTACTCTCCTTGTAAAGGTGGAGTTTAGGGCTTTTCGCTTTATCAACTCTCTTGTTCTCACTAACTCTCTTCCCTCTTTCTTTCTACCTTTCAAATTGTTGCAGCATTCTCTTTATTATATCTCTATTACAATAGACACTGCTCCTGAACTCTTCAGTCATACCTCCTCCTTTGAGAATGGCTCGTGGGATAGGCCTTTCTACACAGTCTTATATCTTCTCTATCCAACTTTCTTACACCAGATTTAACCGCTATGCTCAATATTTCATGTACTCCACTGGTAAAGTCTAAAACACACTCCTAACTTGATCTATTTTCCGAACCACAGGTGACTTGCACACTTTCAAACGTCGTATATCGGGGTAGGAACCGACCGGGGCCCCGGCCCCGGCCAACCCCGGCCAACCCCGGCCATTTTAGCGACCCCTTTGACAGCCGGCAAAAAATCACGCAGGAAAAACCGGTTCTGCCAGAGTTAACTGTAAATTACACCTAAATAATAGGGTTAAATCAAACAAAATAAAAAAATATATTTTAATTCCATTTCTCCTTTGTTATAAATTGATGCAAAATATATAAACATATCTAAATATAATCAATTTTTTTTATGGTATTTTATGATTTCAAATTAGAGTGAGGCAAATTATAATTTTCCGAGTTTTTAACATAAAAATATTCAAAATTTGATATATCAAACGAATTCGGAAAAGGAAATAAATATAATTGTTAAAATATTAATGTATTTATTTATTTAAAGTATATATCTTCAAGAATATCAAATATTTTCCAAAATAACCTTTCAAAATTATTTTATTTAATTGGATGGAAAAACTGTTTTATTTTATATAAATACACCATATATATATATATATATATATATATATATATATATATATAAATATATATATATAATAAAAATTTATATTTATATATATATATATATATATATATATATATATATATATATATATATATATATATATATATATATATATATATATATATATATATATATATATATATATATATATATATACCTATATATATATATATATATATATATATATATCATATATATAATATATATATATATATATATATAATATATATATAATATTATATATATATATATATATCATATTTATATATATATATATATATATATATATATATATATATATATATATATATATATATATATATATATATATATATATAAATATATATATATATATATATATATATATATATATATATATATATAATATATATATATATATATATATATATATATATATATATATATATATATATATATATATATATATATATATATATATATATATATACTTTAGAGAGGAAGCCCTTGTTTTTTTTTTTTTATGTTTTTTTGTCTCTTCTTTTTATTAATAAATGTACACAAATTAAAAACATTGTTAAAGACACTTTTAATGAAATAAATTTTAAAAGGGAAAGCTAATTTTCGTCCCGACACGCGAGACCTGTTCAGGCTAAGGGACTGGATTTCTTTCTTGATCTTCATCAGTTCAAGTGTTTTTCAGTTGGTCTGCTATTTTCTTCATGGTGTTGTTGAAATATTTTGATGTTTTCAGATATTCATTTTGTATAAAATCTATCTTAACTTCACCGGGATGTTTATTGTAGTTGTTACTATTATAAATGCAAAAGGATTCCATGATTTTGCGATGGTTCGTGTGATTGATATTTTTGATCATCTTTATATTGTTGATATTGATAGAGTGGCCTGTGTTACCCCTATGACTTGTTAAAGCTAAATTTATGCTGTCCTTGTGCCAGGTCATCTGTATGTTATTTTTTCTTC
>JABUQX010140745.1:15000-17500 GCA_015478945.1 Trachelipus rathkii
TCTTTATTCACACACCACAACACTTACTCACTACATTAATTTTTTTTTTTTTAAATTTAAAAATATCTCAAAATTAAAATAACAAAGCCTCAGAGAAGCTAAGAGGAGTGACTTCCAAATATAGCCCACCATCACTTTTCCCGTCATCTTACTTGGAAGCGACGGCCTTCGGAGATGGAGTTGGTGCAGCCATGTAGTTGCAGGTTCGATACATCTTAATAAATTTCTGCAAAATTCTCGGTTTTTACTGTGATTTTAATTTTATTGAACATCACCTTTCCTCATCTAGAACTCACCTCTTATTCTCAACCGAAACTCTACTCTGTCCCCAATGATCTCTCTATTCTCAATTTTCAGCTAAAGGTTATTGTTGGGTTTATGTGGGCATTGATGTTTTTGCTGTCGGACCTCTGATTTGGAGAGTCTTCAGGAAATTTTCCTATCCCATGGCTCAGGCTCCTGGCAATCTACTACTAATTTCATCTGTTTTGTATATTCGTCTCCTAACTTAACTGACTTATTATTATTATTATTATTATTATTATTATTATTATTATTATTATTATTATTATTATTATTATTATTATTATTATTATTATTATTATTATTATTATTATTATTATTATTATTATTATTATTATTATTATTATTATTATTATTATTATTATTATTATTATTATTAAATGTATACATTTATTAATATTATGTGTGTTTATAATGCGTGCATATATTATAAATAGTTCGTATTTCCTTTTCTTATTATTTTGTTATTTCATTTATATTATTAATATTATTATTATTAATATTACTATAAATGTGTGTGTGTGTGTTTGTAATATTATTATTATTATTATTATTATTATTATTATTATTAATATCAATATTATTTATATTATTAGTTCTCAAACTGTCAATAATATAATTAGGTTAAAACCTACAACTACAATTTCTACTATTGTTAATAATAAGTATTCAAATACTACTACTATACTATACTACTACTACTACTACTACTATATAATAATAATAATAATAATAATAATAATAATAATAATAATAATAATAATAATAATAATAATAATAATAATAATAATAATAATAATAATAATAATAATAATAATAATGATAATAATAATGATAATAATAATAATAATAATAATAATAATATAATAATAATAATAATAATATTAATAATAATAATAATAATAATAATAATAATAATGATAATAGTAATGATAATAATAATGATAATAATAATGATAATAATAATAATAATAATAATAATAATAATAATAATAATAATAATAATAATAATAATAATAATAATAATAATAATAATAATAATAATAATAATAATAATAATAATAATAATATTTCATTAACTTCCTAGAGCTTGTGAATCCTTAGAGCATGTCATGTCATTAGAATGGTTTATAAAATGTTATTATCACCCCTCATTGCAAAGTTCTATTCAAATAATTTAATTAAAATTTTAATTAATATTTCAATATTTCAATTAGTAATTTAATGTTTGATAACTTTTAATTTGAATAAATTAAATGAAAACTTATTTAAATAAAGTTGTTTTGTGATAAGCCTTTGCTGGTGACATTTTTATTATGTTTTTGATCTAGAAAAAAAAAAAAGAATTTCGGATTTTATGTATTATTTATTTATTTTTTTTATTTCTTTGAAATACGGAGGGCCTCAATCTTGCAAACCCTACATTATGACTACTACCAAATTTTGTTTATCAAACAAGATTATTACAACCATGGCTATTGATTGAATTAATTAATGCACATTTCTACTGTTAAAATATTTCAATTACGAATTGAGTGCATCGGAAATGCCTTGTTATAGAAGCAATATGCTTCGGTTTGTCCAGTTCTCTTATCTTTTAAATATAAAGACCTGCTTTATCGATTCATTTTAACCTTCCCATTTTTGAATAGCTCTTAACAGTTATCAAACCTGAGCATTCAAAGTAATAATTTAACAACAAACTACTGTGACCACAAGTATCACTAATAGTGTTTCAAATCCTAAGGGATTTTTTTATATTGAAAATAATTACTTAAAGTAGCTAAATATGATTAAAAAAATAATCTTGATTATTCAGTTCAATATATTTAATTTACTGTAATCTTCTTTCTAAATATGATTAACTTTTTTAGCTTTTAGCGTTTGAATAACTAATTATATATATTCGAATTCTTAGTTCGATTCCGCAAATACTAATCTTCAAACAAATGCAAATTATCCACATGCGATATCAGTTGCGAATTAGATACAGACACATTCTTCAACGTTTACTCAAACTAAATGGAAAAGACATTATAAACCAAACTAGATGCAAATACATTCTTCAATTTAAAGACATGTTATCCAATTTATGCAAATTGATTGAAAATGCTTTCTTAGTTGCAAATAAAAATAATAGATGCAAATTTTATGTATTATTGCAAGTTAGATCTTAATATAATATGATACAGGCAAA
>JABUQX010140746.1:12500-14687 GCA_015478945.1 Trachelipus rathkii
CTGTATGAATTATAGAGGAATTTTTGAGTGTTGTAGGAAGATATAATGCTGATATTTTGGTCGAAAGGGCGTCGAGTGACTGAGGAACGGTTTGAGAAAGAACAAGGTGCGTTTAGAAGTAGTGAGGATGGTGTGGATCAAATCTTTGCATAGAAAAATGATTGAAAATGTGAGAAGAGCATTAAACTATTTAGGTTTTATGGATTTGCAACAGGCGTATGATAGGATTTGAAGGGAAGCTCTGTGACAGGTATTGGTGATATATGGTGTAGGTGATAGGCTTCTGAATGGAATAAAAGTGTGTTTGACGATAGTGACGCGTGTGGTAAGAATAAACCGGTGAAAGTGATTGGTTCAATGATAATGAAGATTACGAGCGGGATGCGCTGTAATATCATGGTTACTCGGGTATGTGGTTGGTAATGAAGGTGGGAGGGTGGCGGGGATGGTGTTAGAATGACGAGAATGGAATAAAAGGGTGTCCTATTATATGCGGATGATTTGATTTTGTGTAGCGTATCTGAAGAGTTTGAGGATTGAGTAGAGATATGGCAGGATGTGTAAAGTAAGAGGTTTGAAAGTAAACGTAGATAAGAGTAAGACTATGGTTGTGAGTGAGGACAGTCCTCGGTGTGAAGTTATGCTATATGGTGAGCAGCTGGAACAAGTGTCTGAGTTTAAATATTTAGGATATATCTTGGATTAAAGGGCAGGTGATGCAGAGTGCTTAGTAGGAAGAAGTTGTAAATGTCAAGAGAAGGTGGCTGGTGCAATTAAATCCTTGGTGGATGTAAGGGACTAAATCTTGAGTGCGTTACTGGCTGTTAATGTAAAATGAGCGGGCTAAGTAAAAAAGATATTGTTAAAAAGTAGGAAGAGAATAAATGAAAGTACGTTGGGAATAGTTTGTCATGTGAAAAGGATTGATGATGATAATCGGTTGGTTAAAGCGAATGTATATGAGTGATGAGTGTGCGGAATCGACGGGCAGGGAGAGAGAAGAAAAAGTGGATTGTATCAGTAAAATTCCGAGGAGATAAATATAGATTGGCAGAGGCGAGAGAAGATGCATAATAGGAGTGAATGGTGTAGGGGTTTTGTGAGGGAATATGGTTGTGGCCTACCTGGACAAGGAATGAACCCTACATTGACGAGATATTGAAGCTCTTTCGCGGTCCCGAGCTCTAAGATGGTTTTCGAGCTGCGACGAGTTTTCCCTAAAAGGTATAACGGGCTTTTCAACTTGCGTCATATATTCTACTAATTTTCTACTACCGGTGCATTTTATCCATCATTAGTATTAGGAAAGAGTATACGGGTGATAATATATATATATATATATATATATATATATATATATATATATATATATATATATATATATATATACTATATATATATATACCTATATATATATATATATATATATATATATATATTTTTTACATGATACCACTCACGGGCAATGCCCTTTTCAAAGGAGGGCAAAAATAAATAAATAAATAAATAAATAAATAAAAAAATTACATAAGAAAAATAAAAGAGACAAAATAAATGAAAGTAAACCACCCTGACCCATACTAACACCAATTCCCTCAGGTGTAGACTTGAACCTGGGACTTAAATAGAGGAAGATTAAACATTGCAGGGAAAGGGGAAAATAAAGAAGGCAAGGAGTTCCACAAAACAGATGTGGCTGGAAAAGAAGAGGAGGTACCATAACAGGTGATCCTTGAGTCTCCAATATTCACACCATTTTTTCGCTTGAGAACAAGGCACCTCTTATTTTACGAGGGAGGGCGACCAGTGGTGGAGGAATGCGAGGAGGTCAATTCTCGCGAGCACCTGCCGTTGTAATACCTATAGAAAGAGATAGGGCACCAATCACGACGCAGAGAAAAGGGTCAAGGGAGTCAGAGGTATGGGACAGTTTATAAGCCTCTTAGCCTTGCTTCAACTCTATCCAAAGGAGGGTGGAACCGGATCCACCCCAAATGTAGAACAGTATTCCATGCAGGGGCTAATAAGACCTTTATATAACTGGAGTATCTGAGCAGAGAAAAAAATTCACCAATCTGAGCAGAATTCCCAGCCTTCTGTCCATTCCTCTTATTCCATTCCATTCTCTCTCTCTCCTCTCCTCTTTCTCCTGTATGTATGTGTGTGTGTGTGTGTGAACTCTTGGCA
>JABUQX010140747.1:5000-7500 GCA_015478945.1 Trachelipus rathkii
TTTGTTACGTCAGCATATATTCGTTGGTTAGTATATAAAGAACTTATTTTATGCTATGTTTATCCGAAATGATACTCAAAATGGGAACTGAATCACTAGACCAATAGCTCAATAGATCATGGAAATGTGGGAGGAAGGGGAGGGGAAGGGGGAGGGTGCTGGGGGTTTGATTTACTGATTTACTGCTTTAGGATCAGTAAAATATTACACTTTACTATGATACTTTATTCCAAGAACTTATTTTTATGTTATGTTTGGATGAAACTTTGTTATGTTTGCAATTATTCGTTGGAAATTATGATAGGTAGGTAAGGTTATGATAAATTTTTGTTATATATTACTATGTTAATGTAAAAAAACTTTGTTACGTTAGCATATATTCGTTGGTCTGTATGAGAATTAGACAAGGTTATGATAATTTTTTTAAAATATTTAAATATAACAACAGTAAAGTAACTAACACAGCGTACAAAAAGTAACCTATTCACACTTTTTTCAAGCATATCTCTAACATATCAATGTTAATTTTGCATTAACATGGTAATATTTAACAAAAAATTATCATAACCCTGTCTAATTATCATACTGACCAACGAATATATGCTAACTTAACAAAGTTTTTTACATTAACATAGTAATATTTAAAAAAAAAAACTCATCATAACCTTACCTAGTTATCTTAATCCCAAACAAATAATTGCAAAACTTTATAACAAAGTTATCAAACATAACTGTAAAACGGATGCTGAGCAACTATCATAGTAAGAGTAATAGTTTACTGATTTTAAAGCAGTAAATCAATATATCAGTAAATCGAACCACTCGCCCCTCCACTCCCCTCCCCCACCTACCCTTCCATGATCTATTGATTCAAGTCATATTGCGAGTATTATTTCGGATAAACATGACATAAAAATAAGTTCTTTATATACAGACCTACGAATATATGCTAATGTAACAAAGTTTTAACATCAATAAAGCTAGCATATCATAACCTGAACTAAGAATATAATGTACAACGACAAACTTAACATACCTTACGCACGAATAAACAGCCAACATTAACAAAGTTCCATACTTAACAGCAGTAAAGTAACTAACATTGCATACAGAAAGTAACCTATTTAAGCTTTTTCAAACGTCTCTGAAACATATTATTGTTATTTTTACCTTAACATTGTAATATTGAACAAAAATTTATCATATCCTTACCTAATTATCATACATACCAACGAATATATGCTAAGGTAACAAAGTTTTCACATCAATAAAGCTAACATATACCCTGAACTAAGAATATAATGTACAACGACAAATCTAACATACCTCACGTATGAATAATATGCTAACATTCACAAAGTTCCTTACTTATCAAAGGTAAAGTTGCTAACAATACATACAAAACTCAATGTATCCCACTTTTCCAACATATCAGCAACAGCTAAAGCAGTATTATCTAAGAAAATCCCTTAACAAAATGACCAATCGATCAAAGATACAAGCATCTTGAACTATGAATTGATACTACCTTGATCAAAGTGTCACTCATATCAAATACATCATTTTGAACTATGAATAAACGTAGACATTTTCAAAATTATCAGACTAACCTAACATTACTCAGCAAAAACTTAACCTAAGCCCACGTTTCTTACACAGCATCACCAGTTAACTCAGTAATATCTTACGAAACTTATCATTTCTCTAACAAATCAGTTTTAATTTCTTATTGTCATGGTAATATTTAAGAAAACGTAACAGAAGTTAAACATAGCCTAACATATCCAACACTTACAATGGGTGAAAACCTACCATAGATACTAACATTTGGAACTACGAATAAGACATTAACATTTGGACCTATGAATAAGTTCTCAATCTACCCCTCATTACACAGCAAAACTCAACCTATCCCTGCTTTTCAATCATATCATCAGCAGCTAAAGCAGTATTATCTAACAAAATTCCTTAACAAAGTGTCCAAACTATCAAAGATACCAGCATCTTGAGCTATGAATTGATACTGCATTCATCAATGTGTCTTGCATATCAAATATAACATCATTTTGAACTATGAATAAACGTGGACATTAGCAAAATCCTCTGTCAAACATCATAAAATAACCTATCGATCATACAGATCAACGAATAAACGCTAACATAATATTTCCTGAACTAAAAACATATAGTACCATAACATACCTGACATACATTAAACGTGAATAAACTGCCGACATTAACAAAGTATAACAATCTCAAGCTTTACTATAGACAAACTGGTAGGTTTGACAACAGCGCATCATACAAACCCAATTTTTGAATAATCTTTAAATTATTATTATTATTATTATTATTATTATATTATTATTATTATTATTATTATTAGTATTATTATTATTATTGTGTGTGTGTGTGTGTGTGTATTATTATTATTATTATTATTATTATTATTATTATTATTAGTAGTAGTAGTAGTAGTAGTAGTAGTAGTAGTAGTAGT
>JABUQX010140747.1:12500-17500 GCA_015478945.1 Trachelipus rathkii
TCTTTAAACTTTTCTGTTTTTTACTAAAAAATTTTATTATTCTTTTATGTTTATAACTTAAAAGTTGTGTTTTACATCGTCTAAACCAGTAAATCATTGATAAACAGTCCCTACCCTCCCCGTCACTTACATTCCATCCGTGATCCTATTGATCTACTGATCTATTGATCTATTGATCTACTGACACAAGTCATATTTTGTATAACATAACAAAAAACAAGGTCTTTTATACAATGATCAACAAATTTATACTGATATATAAAAAGTTTTTATAGCTATAAAGCGAAAAAACAATCACCTGAAGGTAAAAATAGGAGGTAGCATCTTTCAGTTATCACAAATTACGCCTCACAAATGGTTTAAATTAACAAAGTTCCGTATTTAACGACAGTAAAGTAAATAACATGTGAAAATTGACATTTTCATACCCAGGTCTTTGACAAAATTCGTTTCGCGTTTGCATTTTATTTCTGTTTCATTAGAAGTTTATGGAAGTACAAGTTGAAATTAACAAAGCTCATCCCACTTTTCAGTATTATACATACTAGTTCTTACGTTTGGTTTCCGAAACATTACGCTATACATTTGATTCTTGTTTATCACATGGTCAATAACGTATAATTTATTAAAGCATTTTATGTATTAAAAGGGCTTTATGTTTTTTCATAAAGCCCTTTATTATGTCATACCTTATTCTTAAGCAGAGCTTAAAACATGTATTATTTGCTTCCTGTATGTAAGAAAGTTTGCGCTCATCTATACAGTATTAAGAAAATATCTCAGTCAGATCGCAGTTGCCAAACTTACCAATCTCCCATGTTCTATCACAACTACGACGACATACAATGTTAATTTAATATTAACATAGTGATATTTAACAAAACCTAATTATTGTAATGAACTAAGAATAAATGCTAACATAACAAAGTTTTAACATCAGTAAACTATTAGAATATATATTTTTATTATAATTTTTATTATTTAATTAAATTTATTTTCAAATTTTTATTCTTTTTAATTTTGTTTATTATATACTAATATATATATATATATATATATATATATATATATATATATATATATATATATATATATATATATATATCATATATATATATATATATATATATATATATATATCTATATATATATATTTAAATATATATATATATATATATATATATATATATATATATATATATATATTTTAAAAAAACTTTTATTTTTTTATTTCATTTTTTTTAAAATATATATTTTTTTCAAAATATTTTTATTCTTTTTATGTTTATAACTTAAAAAATTTGCATATTTTGACATCTAAAACAGTGAATCGGTAAATCAGTAAATCAAACCACCCACCCAGCCCTCCTTCCACCCTCCTCCCCTATTTCTATGAGCTATTGTTCTATTGTCTCAAGTTACACTTCGAGTATCATTTTGGATAAACATAACATAATTAACAAAATTTTTGTTAAATATTATGATAATGTAAAAAACTTTGTTACGTTAGCCTATATTCCTTGAACAGTATGATAATTAGACAAGGTTATAGTAAATGTTTTGTTAAATATCACTATGTTAATGTAAAATTAACATTTATATGTTAAATATGCCTGACAATGTGTGAATAGGTTACGATTTTTTTGTATGCTATGCTAGTTCCTTCAATGTTGTTAAGTATGGAACGTCGTTTTTTTTGTATGCTTTGTTAGTTCCTTCAATGTTGTTAAGTATGGAGCGTCGTTAATGTTAAGTATGGAACGTCGTTAATGTTAGCAGTTTATTCGTGTTTAAGGTATGTAAGCTTTGTCGTTGGGCATTATATTCCTAGTTCAGTGATGCTTTATATTAGCTAATAAGGTGACTTTGTCGTTAGTACTCGTTAGTCAGTGTAAAGAACTTGAAATTTTACGTTATGTTGTGTTTTATCCAAGCGTCTCAAGTGTAGCAGAGACAATAGGCAATAACTCATAGAAATAGGGAAGGGTGGAAGGAGAAGGGTTGGGTGGGTGGTTTGGTACTGATTTACAGATTCACAATTTTTAGGATCTTAAAATTACATTTTTAAGTTATAAACATAAAAGAATAAAAATATCTTGAAAAAAATATATATTTTAAACAAAAATGAAATAAAAAAATAAAAAGAATTTTTAAACCTTATATATATATATATATATATATATATATATATATATATATATATACTGTATAAATACTATATCTTTCATATTTATATATGTATATATAACTCTATATATATATATATATATACTATATATATATATATATACTATATATATATTTGAATACCTAAAAAAATTAACAATCAAAAAATTTGAAAAAAATAAAATCTAAATAAATTTTAAAAATTTGCAACAAACATATATGTTCTGTCAGGTTTACTTATCATTTAAAAACTTTGTTAGGTTAACATAATTCCTGACTTAATTTGTTGATTGCAAATATCATATAATAAATATCCGCTATGTTAGCAATAAGAATTAACGACGACATGTCGCTGGTGTGATAACATGAAGATATTGGATTTGGCGACTTCTTCTCTGACGCAGGCAGGTACCCCGACAACCCTGTATAGTAGTGTTTGATAGACCGATTAATATGTTGAGTATCCAACAATATCATTACGCGGTCTTCAGCTACATGTACACGATAAGCACCAATATGCTGTGTAATACCTCCAGCCTCTCCGGCTACTAAATTTGCGTTTGTAATAATCTTAAAGATGTTATACTGACAAGCAAAAGAGTCAATGGCGCTGGCGCTAATGTTCGAAAACGAACAGGCAGAGATCGCCGGAAGGCATTGCATGATGTTTCGAGAGTGGAGAGCTGGTAATTTCTCAACGCTGTCTGATAACTCTAATGATACCAAGCCCCATACACAACGTTAGCTGATTACTCTGCAAACTATACGTATAATGCAATTTGCTGTTGGTTACTTTACTGTCGTTAAAAACGGTGAATTTTTAACAGTTTAAAAGGGTTTGAGCTACAATGTTAGAGTTTGTTATTAATACGATACTATTCTTAGCTCAGGCTGTGCTATGTTAACTATTGTGTAAAAATAAAACTGTTGCGTCGGCACTATTCGTTGATCGTAATATCAAAAGCGCGGTGTACACGATGTTCCCATGTTGCCACAAATATGACTGTGATCAGCTCAGTAGATCAGCCGTCAGTAGATCCCAGCTGCGTCACGGGTGGAAATAGTGATGAGAGCCAGAGATCGTGTTTGATTACGATTTACTGTTTAGTAATCATAACTTACAACTTTTATTTATACATAAAAGGATCTAGAAAACTTTTGTAAAACAGTAAAATTTTCGAAGAAAAAAGAACAAAAAATAAATAAAAGTTTTTGTGTTATGGTACAAAGCCTGGCTTGAGACAGTAGATCATTATCAATAGAATCAGATGATCAGCTGATCACAGGGTGGGTGGGAGTGGGGCAGATGGGAGTGGGGCAGATGGGGGTGGGGCAGATGGGGTGGGGCAGATGGGGTGGTTTGATTTACTGGTTTACTGATTTACTGTTTTAGGGTACGTAAAAAAACACCAAAAATTTAGTAAAAACAAAAAATTTTATCGACATAAAAAAAGTAAATTTTTATCAAAAAATTTTTTTAAATGAAATATTTTTTATCAAAGAATAAAAATAAAAATAAACAAACACAAAGCAACACTGTTTTATTAAATGAATAACTACTAAATCAAAAGCGCTACGATTCTTTGTCCACCTTGTTAGTTACTTTTACTATTGTTAAGTATGGATCTTTGTTAATGTTAGCTTTTATTCATACTTCAGGTAGGCGATGTATGGTGTTGTATATGGACGCCAGTTCAAGGACTTAGTGAAATATGTTAGCTTTAGTAGTGTAAAGAACTTTATTGTCAACGATTGGCAGTATATTCATTGGATTTAGTATAGTAATTTAAAGGGTTAAGGTGCGATGAAATTTTTTTTGCTAAATATTGCTATGTTAATGTAAAATAATAAGAGATATGTTTGAAAAAGTGTGAACAGGTTACGTTCTGAGCGCTCAGTGTTAGTTACTTTACTGATGTTACGCATGTTGTTAATGTTAACAGTTTTATTCGTATGTAAGTTATGTGTTAGGTTTGTCAGTGTACATTATATTCTTGGTTAGTTATACTAATGTGTCTAACTATAATCTTAAGCTTTGTTATGATAGGATATATTAAAGGGTTAGTATAAAGAACTTATTTTTATGTTATGTTTATCATATGATACTCGAGATATGGCTTGACTCAATAGTCAATGAATTAATAGATTAAGTAGATCCTTGGATTATAGGAGTTCAGTGGGGATGGTAGTTTGATTTTGTCACTTTTCGATTTCTGATTTACCCTTTAGGGTATGTTAAAACGTAAATTTGTAAGTTATAAACATAAATTTTCTAACTTTATTGTTTTATATGTTTTTATTTTTTTCTAACTTTATTTTTTTTAAATTTTTATTTTTACATTTATACTTTGTGTTTAATTTTTTTTTCTAACTTTATTTTTTATAAGTTTTTATTTTACATTTATACTTTGTTTAATTTTTAATTTAATTTTTTTATTTATTTATTTATTTATTTATTTATTTATTTATTTATTTATTTATTTATTTATTTATTTATTTATTTATTTATTTTTTTTTTACAGATCCATAACATATATAAGGACATCAACATTGTTATTATACGAATTGGGTATATACCAAATTTCATCGTTCTATGTCAATTTCCAAGATTTTGGGGCATAGCCCCAACATCATGAGGGTGTAGTGTTATTTTACCTCTTCTACAACGAAAACACCTTATATGAAAGCTGTATACCAAGTTTCAACGTTCTATGACCACTTCCAAGATTTTGGGTCACAGCCCCAACATCATGAGGACGTAGTGTTATTTTACCTCTTCTGTATCGAGGATACATTATAAGAAGGGTGGCATACCGAGTTTCATCGTCCTATGT
>JABUQX010140747.1:22500-31404 GCA_015478945.1 Trachelipus rathkii
CGAAAATTTTACATCAATTTTCAATCAAAGCCTTTCAATCAAAGCTTTCAATCATTAAGATATAATTTTTTATATCAACATAATATAATATTTTATATCTTTGACACCATTATTAATTAGCTTAAAACAATTTCAAATTCTTATGAAAACTAAATGCAATAGTTAATATGTTTTACTTCGTCATTATTTACTAATATGGCAAAGTAAAACTCATTACCTACATATATCTATATAGATATATGTAGGTAATGAGTTTTACTTTGCCATATTAGTAAATAATGACGAAGTAAAACATATTAACTATTGCATTTAGTTTTCATAAGAATTTGAAATTGTTTTAAGCTAATTAATAATGGTGTCAAAGATATAAAAAAATTATAAAACCTCTCGCATTTAATGTTATACAAAAATTGTAAATATTTTAAGTATTGATGTGCCAGAACTGAATCTTTGGCCAATACCAATACTCTCATTGATGCTACTGCCAATACCAATACTGGAATTTCAGCAAATACCAATACTTCCAATTAATTTGTTATATTGTAATTTTTTTTAGGTATGAAAAAGACCACCTATTTCTTATATTTTATAAACTTCTCGAATGGAAGTTTCAAGAGCATTAACATATTGTTACTTTGCCCTTTTTTTTAACAATTTTAATAACTGAACAGTATTGACACATTTTGACTAATACCAATACCTGTGCTAAATGTCAATACCCTTTGGGAGCCAATACCAATACCCGGAAATATTGACAATATGATATAATGTTAATTAAGAAAATTTCTAAAGTGAATAAAATCACAGAATAAAATGATTTCATCATTAAATAATTTGCATAAAATTTGTTGCACATATTTAGCCTAACACTAGCAAAGAAATGAAAATTGTGAATTGACAAATAAACAATACGGTATCAATCTTTTATATAGTTTTTAAAAGGGAATGACAATGCTACCAGATATAGAATAGAACAATAAATATTAAAAAAAGGCACATATTATTGCAAATTTTTTTTTTTTTTTTTTTGAGGGGGGGCAATTCTTGATAGACTAGAGATATATGCTTTGCGGAACAAACATAATAAGCGTCATTTCTTTTAACAATGAGATATTGTATAATGATGTTCATACATATATAATACACCTTTTATTTTAAATAATCAGCAACATACCTTATTTACGAAATACTCATTTAAACATTAAAAATAAAAATGTAAAAATTAGAAAAAAAGGTTAATAAAAACTGTTATTCCTTGCAAATAACTTTATTTGAAATATATATATGAAAGTTTTCAGTTAAACATGGTGGATCATAGATCGTTCCTGGAAGTTCTCCATGACTCTCCGTGCAATCTCAGGGTGAATTCCGTCGATTTCCTCTCGGATCCTTTCCTTCAATTCCTCAAGAGTTCGACTTTAGCCATTGTTGAAAACCTTTGCTTTTCTAGACTCCATATATACTCTCTCCATATATATATATATATATATATGCCTATATATATATATATATATATATCTATACCTCACTATATATATAAGAGAGCAAGTACATATAGAGGAGAGTACACGCATACTCAGCAGTGAGTACCTCCATTTTGTGGGGCCACGTCCTTTCTGTTTCTGCTTATTCTTCACACACTTATCCACTCCAGGCAACATATTAATGACCACCATTTATCCACATATCATATACATATACTTAGAGTACCCACACCTCATACCAGATAACACCTTACAAGACATCCCTACTATACATCCCTATGTGTGGGGAGAAAGAATTACCCACATCACGTATATCACCGTGTCGTAGAAGCCGACAAGGACAGGGGGTGTTCGGGTTTGGCACTGCCCCTCCACCACCTCTTGCTAGGGGCCCTTGTGTGGCACTCAGGAGTGGTCGTGATCACTTGAAAGCAGCCGTCTAATTTTCAGCTTGAGAATTGTAGCCAGAGATCAGCGCCAGGCACATGAATATGAAGAGAATTATCATTGAGGAGAAGAGAAGAGGTGATGGATGTATTTAGAAAGAACAGAATTTAATTTGCTGCTGTGTTTGACAAAACAATGAAAGGAAACGGTGAAAATGGGTGGTGTGGTGTGAAATGTGTGTGTGCTGGTGTGGAAAAGAATGAAGGGGGGAAGGAGTTCTAATTTTGATGAGAGTGACTTGGTATAGAGCTATCAAACCGAGGCTTTATTATTATTAGGTCCTAAATTCTAATGGTTAAATTTAAAGTTTGAGAAGATTAAGGTATGTGTGGTTGTGAAAACGTATGGTCCATCTGAGGAAACGATTGAAGAAATTACGGTCACAGGATAATCTGGTGATCTGTTTGGATAGGGGTGAGGTAAGAAGCTTCAGGTGATGGTAGTTGGGGGACCCTGAATGGTTGGATAGGTGATCAAAAGGGATGGTATAGCAGGTAGTTTTGGGCTCGTCGGGAGAAAATGAGGAATGGTAAAGAAGCGATTTGATTTCTGTGAGTAGTATGTGTTTAAGTCATACCTACTCTAAGCACGAGTCCCCATAAGTATGATAGGGTTGGTGGTGGGTGAGATGGTATCAAGTGAAAAGTATGATTGATTTGTGTTAGTGAAGGAGATGATGAAGTATGTGTTGAATGTTAAAATCATTGTTGAGAAGTTAGAATGGATTATGGATTATTATCATTATTCTATCATAAGATAAGTTATAAGAGTGCTCGCAAGGAAGGTGATACGGAAGGAAGTGGGTAAAATTAGAGTGAGAAGTTAAGTGAACAAGGTAATAAGGATACGTATGTAAGAACGCTCTCCAAATAAATCAGTTGAATGTGAACAAGTTGAAACTGAACAAATCTGGGGAGCAAATGTAGGAGAAGCAAGTATTTAGCAATGGAAAAGCATTTAACGATGGCCAACGCTAAAGTAGAAAGAAAGAATGTATTAATATTGTGTGATGGAATGAAGAGGTGATGCAAGCGGTTAAAAATTAAAAAAGAAGCGTGGTTGAATGTACTAAAAGCAAATGATGAAGTCTCAAAAGAAAGATGCTTGGAATTATATAAGGAGGAAAAAAGAAATACTAAAAGGTGCATACGTAGGAGAAAACAAGAGGTAAATGAACAGTTTGGAAGGAGGATGAATGGGGACTTACAAGGGAATAGGAAGCTCTTCTGGAGAAATACGAAAGGTTAAGAATGAGAATAAGAAGAACCTTCTTAGAATGAATAGGGATATTGCTTTTGTAACTGATGAAATGGATGTGAGGGGGAGTGTGGAAAGAACACTTTAAACATAACAATGGCAGTAATGAAGAGGTGATAGTGAATGTGTCGAGTGGGTTTGATGGTGCAAGAAGGAATAGGTATTTTGGGGATGAGGTTATTAGCAAGGAGGAGGTAATGGGTGGAGTGAGAAAGTTGAAGAATGGTAAATCTGCAGGTATAGATGAAATTACTGGTGAAATGATCAAGAACGGAGGCGAGATTGTGATTGATTGGATTTGGAAGTTGTGTAATAAAGCGTTTATGGAGGGTATAGTTCAAGGGTTGGAGAGCAGTAATAGTACCCATATATAAGGGTAAGGGAGATAAGGGTAACTGTAGAAATTATAGGGGAATAAGTTTATTGAGTGTTGTAGGGAAGATATATGCTGGTATTTTGGTCGAAAGAGTGCGTCGAGTGACTGAAGGACTGATTGGTGAAGAACAAGGTGCGTTTAGGAGTGGTAGAGGGGATCATATGGATAAATCTTTACATTCAAAAGCAAATAATTCAGAAAATGAAAAGGAGAAAAAGGAATAAAATGTATTAGGTTTTATAAAGTTTGCAACAGGCATGTAGTGGGGTTAATAGGGAAGCTCTACGGCTTGGAGTGTTAGTGATATATGGTGTTGGTGGTGGCTTCTGGATGGAATCAAAGTATGTATGAGGATAGTGAGGCATGTGTGAGAATAAATGTGTCAAAGGTGATTGGTTTAGTATTAATAGCGAGTGAGACAGGGTTGTGTTATGTCTCCTTGGTTATTCAATTTGTATATGGATGGGGTTATGAAAGAATTAGAGGAATTGGGGGTGGCAGGAAATGGTGTTGAATGATGGATGAGATGTAGTGGAAATTACTCCTCTATACTCTGGATGGATTTGGTTTTCAGTGTTGGTGAATCTGAAGAGAGTTTGAAGAAAGATTGGTAGAGAGATTTGGCAGGGTGTGTAAAGGAGGGGCCTGAAAGTAAACGTAGATAAGAGTAAGGTTATGGTTGGTCAGTGAGGACAGTCCTCAGTGTGAAGTTATGTTAGATGTCAGGCAGCTGGAACAAGTGTCTGAGTTTAAATATTTGGGATATATGTGTTGGATGAGAGAGGGAACGGATGATGCAGAGTGTAGTAGGAAAGTTGTGAATGGTAGGAAGGTGGCTAGATTACAATTAAATCGTTGGTGATAATAAAAGGATTCAAGTCTTGAGTGTAAAGTTTGCAGTGCATATTGTTACCTCATGTTCTGATGGCTCAGTGTTTGAACTATGCAGTTACTGAATGAAGTATGATCTAAAGTTCAATGTGTCAGATCAGACAATCTTAAGAGTTACAGTGAAAAAAGTTGATCAGTGAAGAGACAGAACTAATGAAGTGATATGGTGTGAAAGCTGGGTAAATGAAGAATATAATAAATTATCTTGCTGGTGTTGGTGTATGAAAGATGGATAATGATCAGTTGGTTCCAGCAGATCTGTATATTGAAGCATTACATTATTTAGATGTTAATAAGGACAGTGGTTGGTCATGGCAGATGTTTGAGAAGAAAATAATGAGTTGGTAAAGGCAGAGAAGGTGCCTGGGAGGTGAATGGCGGGGATTCTTGAGGGGGTATGGTTGTGACCCACCTGGGTAAAGGATGAACCCTTACGTGGCAAAATCTGCCCATAGTGAAGGTCCATCGCTGTCCCATGAAGCTTAAGGGTGGATTTTCTGACTGCGATGAGTTCCCTGCATTAATGGTACAGGGAGGGCGGTAAGGCTTGACTTTCACTAAACTTATACCATGTTTCTTGTTTTCACACCGGTATCTATAACGTTCTCTTTTCTGGCTACCCTTAACTGTTAGAATGTAAATTTGTCAAGTATTAAAATAATAATGATAGTAAAGTAATAATAATAATAATAATAATAATAATAATAATAATAATAATAATAATAATAATAATAAACGATAATAATGATAATAATAATAATAATAATATATTAAATAATAATAATAATACCTTATCAAAACTCCATTTAGCATCTTCTGAGAGTAAAATGGCCACATGAGCTGCAAGTTTCGCCAAACGACTTTCTTGGCTATTTTCAAAAGATACAATTTCTGCTATATATATATATATATATATATATATATATATATATATATATATATATATATATATATATATATATATATATATATATATATATATATATATATATATATATATATATAAAAAATTAATATATATACTAACTATCTCTCTCAAATCATATCTAGTCCTTTACCAAAATTGGGAGTGAGGTGTGCAACACACACCGGAAACAGAAAAGCATTAGATGAACATGACGTCAGGAGTCAAGCCTCTCCCTACCATCCCCTTAAGTTAGAGGTCAGCTCATCACAAAAAAAAATCTAAGCAAGGGCTTCACGTGGTATCCCGTCAATTTTATGTTAATTCCTTGGGCCAGAGGTCCTACAATCACAACCCCCTCACAAAACCCAACCACTCCTTTTATGTACTTTTCTTGCAATCTCTGCCAAACTCGCATACATTTACTGATTCAATACACCTTTCCTTCGGTCTCCCAACTGGTCGATTCCCAGCACACTCACCACTATACATCCTCTTAACCAACCGACTATCATCCATCCTTTTAAAAAGTCCAAACCATCTTAATAATTCGTTTATTCTGTCAATTACGCCCTTCTTCACACCACACAACTCCCCAAAACGTTCAATCATCATTTTATCAATTCTTCTCACATTTATGACTATCAATTAGGGTTATATCTTCATCATCACTATTCATCAATGGTTTATAATTCGGAATGTCAAACCATTTCTCAAAATTTGAATTGCTTACTATTTTGCTTTCAGTTTCCAAGCTGCATTACTCGAAAATAATAATAATAATAATAATAATAATAATAATAATAATAATAATAATAATAATAATAATAATAATAATAATAATAATAATAATAATAATAATAATAATAATAATAATAATAAACAATAATAATAATAATAATAATAATAATAATAATAATAATAATAATAATAATAATAATAATAATAATAATAATAATTGTACAATAAAATGCATGGTTTGCACAGAAATTATATATATATATATATATATATATATATATATATATATATATATATATATATATATATATATATATATATATATATATATATATATATATATATATATATATATATATAAAATTTGTCTTCTATTAAATTCATATTTTATGATTTTATTCTCAACATTTTTGGACTATTTTGTTCATTAAAGTTTTATTTAAATGAAGAAGCTTTATTCTCTAAACAATTTATATTATATTTTGTGAAGACTAGGGGTGGGAGGGTGGGTAGTTGTTATAATATGGAAAAATACTACAACCTGAAACATCTGTTGTCCATTTTAATTTATATAATTATTTTAACTATTATAAAAATAATTCATTCCAAGCAAATTTTTTAGTAAGTAATTTTAAAATAGGAAAAATGTATTTTACGAATTTGTACTTACCTTATATTCTTTTGGTAAAAGCTGTCATATATTTTTGTCAAGAGCTGACTTTTCAAAGATTTATTTAATAATTGCTGACTGACTATAGGGCTTTACCTAGAAGAGAATTTTCATGAATGTGAGGCAACTGATATGTAGTGTACACATTATTTGACTGATTTTCAATGAAAACTACTTTCTCAGAAGACTGAGACTGAATAGTTTTACAAAATGCATCATTTGACGTCATTGCATTCTGACGCTCTAATGTTTCACTGCATGCTACATCATTTTTCTTCATTATTTTTTTCAGGATCACAAACTCTTTTTGAATTACAATATGAAGCATCGTCATCCACTGATCCATGATCTAAATTGGCACTATGAAGCAAAGAATTGTTTTTTTCTTCTTCATTTTTCAAATATTTTTCATTATTTTCATTATTATTCAAAGATATACTGTTATAATCAGTCATAGAAACTTGTAGATTTATACTTGATTCATTTTTTTTCTGTTCCTTTTATTACTAAGTAGGCAATTGAATGTAAAGTTTCTCTCATAACTATGTTCAATATTTAAATGCATGGTTTAACAATTTAAGAAAGTTCTGATGGCTGAAATGGCATTTCTGACAGTTGAAGAGAAACATTTTAAAATATTTATCATGTAGAGTAAAACATTTTCATGATTGCTATTAAAAACTAAAACTACTCTTGTACAAGATTCCAAGGTGAATGCAAAGAATGAAATGTTTAAAATTTATAAGTATTTACAACAATTATTCCCTTATGTAAAGAATTTTAAATTCTTACAAATTATATATATGCTATATATATATATATATAACTCATATATATCTCACCTATATATATATATATATCTTTTTCTATATATATATATATATATATATACTTATCTATATATATATCACTACTCTCTATCTATATATATCTATATATATCTCTCTCCTATAAATATGTAATTCAGTGTGACATCATGTGTAATATTATTTTTGTATGTTAATGTATCAATGTACATGTATCAAGCAGCGTACTCACTATACCACATTGATAATATTTCCAGCGCTGGTTGAAAATTATCAAAGACTTTATTGAAATCATATATATTATCAATTGGATTTCATCAGTCAGAAGTGGTCAGTAATGTTCTAAAAGGATTATTTGACACAATCTATACCTTTTCTATAACCATGCTAAGAGTCATGCATTATTATTTTACCATTATGCTTCACTATATAATCTTTCAGCAACTTTTTAAAAACTTTAACAAGATATGTTAGGCTAACTGGTCTATAATTTCCCAAATTCTCTTTGGTATCTTACTTATAAATAGGCAAATCATATGCAGTTTTTCAAACCCCTTGTATCTTAAGAAATGTTACATGTCACTTACAAATCAAATACAGAGCCTTTACAGTACTACTACTACCCTTTTATTTTATATTTAAAAAAAATGATTTTTTTGTAATCTTTTTAAGTTTCTGATGTAGCTATGTGATCTATTATTATAAGCATATTTAAATATTAAAAATAAAATTTCATAAATTTACTACAAATACATTTCATACATTTACTTTGTTCTTAAATACTCTGCACCCAATTTTATTAATTGCACTAATTTAGATAATTTTCTCTGTAATGGGGATGCATAATGCTGGCTTAATAATGAGTTGGAGTTATGGCAAGTCATTCATTCTTTAAATTTTCAATTCCTTTGACTACAAGTGTTGAGCCTTCTATTTTTCTAAAGCTGTAGAATTTACCAGCTGACAATAATAAACTAATAATAATAATATGTATGACAATGTAATAATAATAATAATAATAATAATAATAATAATAATAATAAATAATAATAATAATGTCATCAATAATAATAATAATTTTGGTAAATAATTTTAAGCTGAACCCATTAAATCAAGTGCGATTATAATAATAACATTAATAATACGTTCCTCATTTTTAAAATATTATTTGTATGGTTACCCTTCTAAAAACACTATTTCTGTCTTTCACTTTTAACCATTTCTAATTTATATCTGATTCATCTTCTTTAGAAAGTATACCAACTTTTAATTTATATGCTGATCATGTTAATGGTGTATTAAAATTAAACCTTGTGGTTCTCGTTAGT
>JABUQX010140748.1:0-7500 GCA_015478945.1 Trachelipus rathkii
TGGTGCTGATTTTCCGGATTGGGTGCTCCGGTTTACTCGCGTTTATCGATGGTGCTTCGCGGTTACCTCGTGCCAGCGCCAGCGATGTGCATGTAGTCGTTGTTTGGATTCGGTGTGGATTCCACCAGGATAAAGGATAGCAGACAAGAGTCAGTTGTTATCAGCACGGTCGAAATCGATCACTGATATGAAAATAAATCTGATTTTATACAATGGGATAACTCGAATTAAATGTTTATAAAAATTATTAAATTTTTTTTAATTGTTTATCGATTAATCGAGATTAATCGATATTTTAATAACCTAAAAAAAAACTTAACTTAAAGACGTAAAGCATTAAAACAATAATGTAATATTGTGTTAAACCGATGTGCATCGGTCATCGATGCATCGATTCATCGATGCATCGATGCATCGACTCACGTGTAATATGCTCAATACATAATTCGTATTGTTTTACTGCTTTTAGGTATGTAAAAGTATATGTTTCAACTAAAAAATTCACTGAACACGTCAAAAGCAATCAAAACAGTAAAACGTGGCGGTAAAACAAAAAGCATATACCTGTTGCTATACAAATGCGATATTGTTTACTACTTTAAAATATCAAAGTATATGTTTGAAATTTGTTAATAAAATACATTAAAATGATGAAGTAAAGCAGAAAAATAAAAACGTGTTTCACATCTATTTCGCGGCGCGGGTGGCTTTCCAGCTCTAGAACTCGTGGTTCTTTGCGCGTTTCTCAACCTTCAAACGCTTTGCTAGGCGATTCTGAGACAATGACGACGGGCTCTGCGGAAACAACAACAACGACCTCAACGACCAGAGGGCTTGCCAACAAACGATTGCGAAATTGCGGGGTGGGGGTGCTCTGCTTTGCGGATAGCTTGCTATCCCTACCTTGCGACGACTCCCGGCCAGCAGCGATTGCGGAACTTGTTAAAAAAAACGCGACGATTGCGGACGATGAATTTGCGATTCATGAAAATGATGATTGAAAATTATGACGATGATTAACAACACGAAAACAAGGTGGCGGACCCAAGGAAAAAACAGCAGAAGGTTGTTAAAAAGGTCCGTGAAATTAGATGAATTAGCCTTCATAACTTTAATATAACTAACTAACGTACCTAAAAAAAAAAAAAAAAAAAGAAGGGCTCCACCCCCATTTGGGGACTCATCCCTTTGGGGTGAATCCCATACATAAAAATCAATCCAGGAAAGTACGTGAGAATCTGGGATGACACTTGTCCATCCCTCCAGTCCCCTCTCTCTCTCTCTCTCTCTCTCTCTCTCTCTTCTCATCTATCTTTCTCTTTCTCTCTTTCTCATATATATATATATATATATATATATATATATATATAACTATCTTTCTATATATAATATATATATATGCTATATATATATATGTATGTAATTGTATTTTGCGATTTTTTGACAACAAAAATTTCTTCAATTCCATTCTCATATCTCAAAAGAAACTTCACAATAACAGGGAAAAGGAATACATTGCTGGAAAGCTGGTCCAATTTTAGTGCCGAAGATGAAAAAGAAAAAAAAAAAAAAAAGAAAAAAAAGAAAAAAATAAAAATCTCAGAAAGATACAAATAGCTACAGCGAAAGAGATACATTTTGGAATCCTAGTAGAGATTTTTTATGAATGGGAAAGTCTTAAAAAAATAAAAAAAAATTAGTATTGTTAATAATTGTAGTAATATGATTAGAAACCCTATTTAGAGACCTTTTATTGATGTTACTCGTTAAAATAAAATAGACTTTCTTAATTTCCCTATTAAATTTCAGCCTTCGAGAGACACAGGTGGGACTAATTCCTCCGGGGAGAGGTCTCGGAACCCCGCTCTTGGTATTTGGGTGTCATGAGGTTCCTCCGCCCTCCCCATTTGTCCCCCATCCTTCCATTCCATGCCACTGCTATATATATACTCACCACCTATACTCTATATATATATATATATATATACCATACCTGCTACTACTATATATATATATATATATATATATATATATATATATATATATATATATATATATTATGTCCTATTCTAAAATATTATTAATATTTATTTATTTATTTATTTATTTATTCTTTTTTTTTTCACATTTTTTTAAGAAATTTACAAGAGGTCAAAAATGTGATTCCTTAAGAAGGATACATCAGCTGTGAAGATCTGTTCGTACATTTTCCACTCCAATTGGAACAACAATCAACAATGTATTCCTTTTCCTGTAGCTATTGTATTTCTTCCTCCTCCTCCTCTTCTCTCTCTCTCTCTATTTATTATTTATATATATATATATATATATATATATATATATATATATATATATATATATATATATATATATATATATATATATATATATATATATATAATCTTTAAATATATATATATATATATATATATATATATATATATATATGTTTCATTTTGTATTTTCTTTACTTACCCGTCACCTGCAAATTTCACTCAAAGCTTCTTTATTCAGCATTATATTTTCCAAAGTCTATTCAAGGATTAAATAAATATTTACTTCCATAAACTTTGAACGAAGCTCTTTAAGTTTTACCATTCAGAACAATGTTTAAAGTAATTACACACAACGTTTACATATTTTAATTATTATGTTTCAAATTAAATTATAATAATTAAATAAGAAAGCAAGATAAATAATGTTCAACAATAAAAAGTATGAAAACTAACTGCGAAATATAACTTGTTTATTCTTGAAATTGAAATCTTTATGAGGAAATTGTTTAAGAAGATTTATAAGCTTAAAAATAATTTTCGATATATTTATTAAAATCAGCACCACGCACACGCACATACACACACACACACACCTACACACCACCCAATCATATATATATATATATATATATATATATATATATATATATATATATATATATATATATATATATATATATATATATATATATATATATATATAATAATGTGTGTGTGAGGGATCTGGGTTCGGGACATGTGTGGTCAATGCAATGGACCAGATCCACTGGGACAGGGAGGACACTCAGGATCGGATTCAGATTCCTAAATCTGTCCCATCTTCAGGAAAAAGTTTCTGGAGATATAATCGAACGTGTGTGTGTGTGTGTGTGTGTGTGTGTGTGTGTGTGGTGTAATAATGTGTATATATATATTATTGTATGTGTGTATGTGTGTGTGTGTGTGTGTGTGTGTGTGTGTGTGTGTGTTTTTGTGTGTGTGTGTGTGTGTGTGTGTGTGTGTGTGTGTGTGTGTATTTTTGTGAGTATATGAATTAATATATAAATATATACTGATATAGATATATATATATATATATATATATATATATATATATATATATATATATATATATATATATATATATATATATATATATATATATATATATATATATATATATATATTTCTTTTTGTATTTTCTTTACTTACCCGTCACATATATATTTCTCTCAAAACTGCCATTCCAGCATTATATTTTCCAAAGTTTATTCCAAAAGGTTAAATAAATATTTACTTCCATAAACTTTGGAACAAAGCTCTTTAAGTTTTACCCATTCAGAAAAATGTTTGAAGAATTTTACACAAAGTTTCCAGATTTTAATTAATTATGTTTCAAATTAAATTATAATAATTAAATAAGAAAGCAAGATAAATAATGTTAAACAATAAAAAGAATGAAAACTAACTGAAATATAACGTTTACATTCATGAGATTAAGAGGAATCTTTATAAGGGGTGTTTAAGAGGTTATAATTAAAATAATTTTAGAAGTATAAAAAAAATTTATCTAGAGAGTATATGTTGTTAAAACACACTTAAACCACCACAATCATATATATATATATATATATATATATATATATATATATATATATATATATATGTATGTATATGTATGTATGTAAGATTAAAAGTTCTCTTTCGGAACCGTTAATAGTGAATTTAATGAAGTGTGGTGTTAATGTAAACAGAGGTTTATCAAAAAAAAAAAAATCTTCATTTCCATTTCCATCCATTCCATTCCATTCCATTCCATTCCATTCCATTCCATTCCATTCCATTCCTGTCCTGTCCTTCCTCCACACACACACACACACACACTCATACATATATATATATATATATATATATATATATATATATATATATATATATATATATATATATATATATAAGAAAGAAGACATAAAACTAGAAACATTTGTATAGATAATTAAATGATTAATTTTAAAAAAAAATTATTTTATTAAAACAATAGAACATCAAATACCTAACCTAACCTCTTACCTAACTTCATTTCACCAGAACATCTATCTATTTATGTATCATAGAGCCTATACGAAAAAAATTTCATCCGACCTCCCGTTCCGTCTCCGTTAAGTAACTTTGTTCATATATATATATATATATATATATATATATAAACATCTATATATATATATCTTTCTATACATATACTCTTTCACTCTATATATATATATATATATATATATATATATATATATAATTTCTGGCAAAGCTCGGCCAAAAAAATGAAGCTACTGTTGAACGTCGTCCGCTTTTACATGCATGGAAAGATCTTCAAAATTGTTAAAGTTTGCGCGGGTGTTTCTAATATCCTTTTTTTCTTTTTAATCTTTTAACCTTTATTAAAAAAGACACGGAAAACAAGATTAGGTTCTATGGCCTAAGGATAAGCTTCGTGCTTTAATTAGTAAAAATACGTTTAATTTTAAAAAGTTACTTTTCTACATTAAAAACACAAATAGAAAAAGTGTATAAAGTTTAATGCGTGACAAATACTTTAATATTATTATTATTATTATTATTATTATTATTATTATTATTATTATTATTATTATTATTATTATTATTATTATTATTTTATTATTATTATTATTGTTGTTGTTGTATTATTATTTTTTATTGTTATTATTATTATTATTATTATTATTATTGTTATTGTTATTGTTAGTGTGTGTTATTATTATTATTATTATTGTCCATTGTTATTCATTATTGTTTGTCACCATCCATTCTTATTTACTGATTTATGGACAACTCTGTCCCACTCTTTATTCTTATTCCTTTCTTGTTCTTCCTATTCTTCTTCTTCTTTCTTATATATATATATATATGCATATATATATATATATATATATATATATATATATATATATATGCTCTTTATATATATATATGTATATGTATGTTGTATATGTATATGCTTGCTCTTTAATAACTCAATATGTATGTATCATATATATGTGTATGTATGTAATAATAATATGGAGAGAAATATGTATATTATGTGTAATATGCTTGTATGTAATATGTGTGTAATATTGAAACACAAACTCAAGTTCTTCATATCTTCCTCTCCAAAACACCTCCCAACTTTCCTATTCCTCTCGACGACTCTAATGTTTCCTGTAAATAACAAACATTCTTGGGCTGTAACATAAACAGTGAATTGTCTTGGAACATCATATCAGATCAGTTGCTAAATGGCCTCAAAAAGATGAATTCTGTTCAGATTGGAGTGATTTTTTTTCTGCTCAGTTACTCCAGTTATATATAGGTCTTATTCGTCCCTGTATAGAAAGAATACTCTTCTCACATTTGGGTGGATCGGTTCTCCCCTCCTTTGGGATAGGATTGGAAGCTAAGGCTATGAGACTTATAAACTGTCCCATACTTTTTGACTCCCTTGACCCTCTTTCTCTCCGACGTGACATTGGTGCCTTATCTCTTTTTCTATAGGTAATTACAACGGCAGGTGCTCGAGAGAATTGATCTCTCGCATTCCTCCACCACTGCGTCGCCCTCGTAACACAAGAGGTGCCTTACTCTCACATGAAATTGTGTGAATATTGGAGACTCAAGAATCACTCGTTGTGGTGCCTCCTTCTTTTCCAGTCACATTCTGTTTTTTATTGGAACTTCTTGCCTTCAACTATTGTTAATGCAGTTTCAATCTTCACTCTCTTTAAAGTCACTTCTGCACCCACCTGAAATTGCGTTAGGCAAGGGAGTGGATGGGATTACTCCTATTTATTATTATTTTATTTATTTATTTTTTTTGACCCTTCCTTTTGAAAAAACTTTCTCGTTGAGTGGTGATATCATTATAAATATATATATATATATATATATATATATATATATATATATATATATATATATATATATATCATACTATACTATATATATATATAATAATAATATATATATATATATATAATATTATATATATATATATATATATGTAGTAATGTGTGGTAAAATGTGTGTGTGTGTGGTAATGATAATGAGTAATTTTTTTGTGGTTGCCATCCTGGGACAGGATTGCCTAGGGGACAAAAAGACAATAAAATAAGACAGATGGAACCTGAGTCAGCCACTGTGCCTGGCCTGATTCCCTAAGGTGGGCGTTGATGGACAAAGCTAAGAAAAGTGGATGCAATGATGAAACAAGGAAGGATGCAAGGGAGTTCCACAAAGCAGAAGTGGTTGGAAAGAAGAAACATCTGAATTAACGAGCTTCAGGTCTCCAAATATTCACAATGTGAGGAAAAGAGCTTCTCTTGTGTTACGAGCGCATCACCCAGTGGTAGAGAATGCAGGGATTCCATTCCCTCTAACTCACCGTTGTAATACCTATAGAAAAGAGATAGTGTGCCAATTTCAAATTTTTCACAAATTAGAAAGGTCAAAGGGGAGTCAGAAAGTAGGTGACGGTTGCCAGTCTTAGTCTAGCCTCTTATCCCAAAAAAGAAAGTGGCACCAGGAACCAATTCAAATAAAGTGTGCCTCTCTCTCTCTCTCTCTCTCTCTATATATATATATATATATATATATATATATATATATATATATATATATATATATATATATATATATATATATATATATATATATATATATATATATATAGAGAGAGAGAGAGAGAGAGAGAGAGAGAGAGAGAGAGAGAGACTGCATATTCTGTAAGTATTTTCGATTTGTCAAGATGGACTTTCAAATTTTGCCAGTAAATTCAGATTTTGCTAAATTGAAAATTATAAATTTTCTGAAAAGTTTAGAAATATACCTTATAACTGTAAAAGTTAGTTTTTCGGATTTACAACATTGGAATAACTTGATAATTTTTCGGTTCGTTAGCATCATTTGCCAAATTAATACACATTATTTGCCTCTAGTTTTATAATTCTTGTACTAACAATATTCCTTTTCGAATGCGCTTTTAAAATAAAGAATTGTTAGTAATTTTGTTAAAAATAATGTCTTTTTTTAATTGATTTATTGATAGTTAGAAATTCGTAAGTTTTTTAAACTGTATTATCAATATTATACATACTCTTTCTTCGATAAAAAAGTTGTCAAGTTGAAAATACTGTAATGTGAAATATTTATGTGAACATTATGATACACTCGTGCAAAAATTTATTTCCGTATTAAA
>JABUQX010140748.1:15000-17659 GCA_015478945.1 Trachelipus rathkii
CATCTAATGACTTATGGAATTCTACCTTTTATTTTTCTAGAAGATATTTAGGTTGAATGTCTTTTACTAGTAGATTGTCTTTTTAGTTTTTTCAATCGCTTTTCTGCATGCTCCAATTTTTCCCATTATCTGGCAAATGTGACTTCTTCATCTTCATCTGACAAAATTCTACAAGGGAGGATTCCTGAAACTGCTGAACTATCTGACTCCGGCCCAGATTTATGTTCGATAGCGTTATTCATTTTAAGTCCTAGTTCGCAAAGAACACTCCTAGCTTTAAATATCAGATCTTCAGTTCTGGGAAAGATTCTAAACAAAGATTGTCGACAAAAATATTTTATTTTCAGTTAACATTCTTTCCCTTCTTTTCATGGAATTTATTTGTGATTTGCTAAAATCCGTTCTCTATAAAAATTTTCCTGCAGTCAAGTCTTCTGATTGAATATTTTTTGTTGTAAAGTATGGGTGTTTTAATAATTCTTCGAGGGTTTCGATTTGTTCCCACTGACTGTCGGAGAGAGAAAGTTCAGAAGTACCGGCAGCCATCATACTACTACTATAATCTTTTAGTTGCAGAAGCCTTTAGACTTTAGAGCATAAGACATGTACTTCCCCATCTTGTCTCTTGACCTAAGATTGCCACTTTTGCAGCTTGATTCTTTAGAACTTCCATTAATTTTGGGGTACATGCTGCTTTTGCTATTTGTCTCGCCCTGCTTATAAGATTTGCTCTATGAGTATTGTGGAGACCATCACGCACTGCTAACTGTAAAGTATGTGTGCAATGTTAACGTTATCGGAACATAGTCTTTTCATAGTTTTATCAAGTTCATTCTGAAAACAACTATTACTTCTTCGTTTTGACATTCAATAAAATCAGTATCACATTTACCAGCTTCCTGTTCCTCATCCTCATTGTCCTTATTTAATTTTTCAATCGTACTGATCATGTTTGATGCGTTATCCGTAACTAAGCTAATTACTTGTCTCTTGTTATTTCGAATTCTTTTAAAACGTCAGTAACAAATTCTTGGATATATTCGCTGAAATGTTGAGTATTTTTTTCTTTTACTGCTAACGTTTTAGAAATATTGTTTTTATCTTCGTCCACATATATAAAATTATTGACAAAATAATTTAGCTTTGCCCATGTGTAAGCATCCATTTTTAAATGCACAAAGCGTCCCTTTATGCAATTTTTAAGCTTATTTTTTTGTTTATTTTTTCTTCTAGAACTATTTTACAAATATTTTTCCAGTCTAAAGGGACTTCCAGTTTCTAAGCCATGTCTCCACACAGAGCTTTAAATCCTGGTTATGCAAAGAAAACTAATGGGTCACTATCTTTAACAACCATTATAATCAATTGTATTTTGAATTTTTCACTTAACATAGACAGAACAAGTTTATGGCAACTGAAAAAGTTTCCACTTTAGTCTCAGTTTTTGAAATTAAAGGTTTCTCCTGATTACCTTTAGCTTCACCTTTCTTTTTAACAATTGCAGCAATGTCTGGATGATAGCGTTTTAAATGTCGCATTAATTTAAAGGATCCAATAGATGTATTGTGACCCCATGAGTAACTGGTAGTTAGGTAGACTCTTTTGTGCATGATCGAACTGACTGTTTCCCATCAACTGTGTTAACTATTTCATATTGACAAATGAAAGTATTTTTATCATCAGAGTGAGTAATATATTCAAATACATGAGGTGTTTTCGATTTTGGTTTAGTTGACATGATTTTTCTAAGGATATTAAACTTAATTAATTAAAGTTATCTATAGAAGTACCGAACCTTTTTTATTATTGAATAATAAATATACATAATCAAATTTCTGGAAAAAAGAGAATATATATATATATATATATATATATATATATATATATATATTATATATATATATATATATATATATATATATATATATATATATATATATATATATATATATATATATATAGTATATGTATATATATATATATATATATATATATATATATATATATATATATATATATATATATATATATATATATATATATATATATGTAAAAAAGAGAATATATATATATATATATATATATATATATATATATATATATATATATATATATATATATATATAACACCCAGGAATAAAAATACCACAATTACTTACTCTTAGATTGCCGGAGCCGGAGCAGCTCTTTTTGAGGCTCCGACCTGGCTCCGGCCCAGAATCCTAAAATTTCGGGCCGACTCCGGCTCCGGCCCAGAACCCCCAAAATTTCGCCTCTGGCCCTGGCCCGGCTCCAGTCCCTCAAAAAGTTTCGCCTCCGGCTCCGGCTCCACCCAAAACCTTGCGGCTCCGCGGCTCCGGCTCCGCAGCCCTGTCTTGAACCTTCAAGGTTAAGTGTTACAATTAATCTGACTTAAATGGGAAAAATTGAAAATCAAAAAACTTCTTAAACCAAATAAAACTAAAATACAACTCTTTCTCTATAACCACTCAGAATATTGTTCATATATTTATATATATATATATATATATATATATATATATATATATATATATATATATATATATATATATATATATATATATATATATATATATATATATATATATATATATAAATACATATATATATATACATATATATATATATATAGATATAT
>JABUQX010140749.1:0-5000 GCA_015478945.1 Trachelipus rathkii
TCCCCACTTCAAAGCCTGCGTCTGTGCTCATCTGCGTAATTTGCTTTAGTTGTTGACTTCTGAGGCGTGAAACACCCCTCCTTGAATAGGGTTCTGTCTGAGTGGTGGTGACAACCGTAAAAAAAAAAAAGTAGTAGTTAATAACAGTCAGGACAGTAGTAGTAGTAATATAACACGTCGTCGTAGTAGTAGTAAGTTGTAGTAGTAGTAGTAGTAGTAGTAGTAGTAGTAGTAGTAGTAGTAGTAGTAGTAGTAGTAGTAGTAGTAGTTGTAATAAGTCAGGGTAGTAGTAATATATATATATATATATATATATATATATATATATATATATATATATATATATATATATATATATATATATATATATATATATATATATATATATATATATTATATATATATATATATATATATATATATATATATATATATATATATATATATAATAATAATAATAATAATAATAATAATAATAATAATAATAATAATAATAATAAAGTTTCTTACAATTTGACAAGAAAGCCCAATCGTGCTTTTAGTGCCTCAGGGAAAGATTAAAATCGAAGGAAAACTAATTGACCGTGAACTCAAAGCTTACCTTTTTTCTTCGATTTAAGCCATTTTGACCAAACCCTATTAGTTATAATTTACCTTGAAGTCGCAAAGGCGAATGGAAAATGGAAATTTATTCATTTTATTTCGTTTTTAATGTTAAAAATACACATAGAACTTCAATTCGTATAAATTTATTAATTTGCTTAAGGACGTCAGGCCGCTTCCAGCACGGTCAGTTAAGTTTCGGTCTACCTGACCATCCCCGTGCTAAAGGACCTGACGGACGAGGTTCGAGTTTCATCTCTTCGCCCTAATTTTATATATCACGAATGGGGCTGAGAGAATGGGGAGTAGGGTGAAAAACCCCACTTCTCAACAACGCGACAAGACGATGCGAACGAATGACTGAAAGGCGAAAGGCGAAAGCAAATTCACGGGAGGGAGCCGGTGGCGGTGACGGATCACGGTGCGAATCCTGCGGGGCCCAGGCGGAGCAAAAAGCGCGCGCGCGAAAACGCAGGTGTGTGTGTGCGAGAGAACAAAGGGGGGTAGGGTAAATGATGATGTAGTCATGGCAACAAACGAAGAGCAAAGGGGGTAGGGTAAACCAATGTAGGCATGGCAACTGGAGCGAAAGGAGGTGGGGGTAAAGCGATGGGGGGTAATGAGTATAAGAGAAAGGGGGAGGGGTAAATGTGTGTATATATACAACTGTGTATGGGGAACACAACTGTGTCCATTGATGACTGCGTCATCAATGAACACTCGTGTGTGCGCACCTACGGTGCGCACATTCGTAGCTATATACACAAAGGGGGGTGGGATAAAAGGGGGAGGGGTAAATAATAATCATATATACATCGATATATATCCACACATATATGTACATAAAATAATCGATATAAAAATACGATCATATGTACGCGCTGGCATCAATGTTGCAAATGTTGCTTTGCAATATTTGCAACTCTACTAGTCGTACTTGTAACTACTGACAGGTTCGCCACTGGCATTATTCTACTTCGTTTGGCAAAAAAAAAAAAAGTCACCTGTTGCGAATGATTTAAAATAAAATATAAAAATAACGAATTATTTATAATGAAATTGTAAATTTTTATAATTTGTAGCTGAAGTCCATTCTTCTCGTTTTTTGACTTGCAAATAACTCAATCACCAGATTGTCCAAAGACGAATTGTGGACAATATCTCTTTCAGTTGCAATTCCGAATAACGATTTTTATTCTTTCTATCTTGTCCCATTGCATCTTTCTGCTTCAACGGATGCCATTGGATTAGATATTAAAATTTTAAGCAACTTTAATATTTCTTCAAAAATTTGATCCATTCCATTTTCCATAATGTACGTAAAAGAATCAAGAGCTCCTTTCCGGAGTTAAAAATCTTCACTAGAATATATAGCTTCAAGTTCAGATTCGTGTCTCAAGATGTTAAAAAATGGATAAACAGTTACGGTCTTGTAAATGCAACTGTGGGAAATGAGGTTCTATAAAATTTAAAGTGTTCACGCTCGACAGGTGGAGCTGATACTAGATGATAAAGGGGATAAAGCACGTTAAAAGGAAGTTTTTATAATAATAATAATAATAATAATAATAATAATAATAATAATAATAATAATAATAATAATAATAATAATAATAATAATAATAATAATTATTAATCAATGAAAAAAATGTATTTATTAATGGAAATGAGGAGACATGTTTGTGGTCCATAACGATTTCTTAGGTCAAGTGGCTGTTCCTCAAATATGTATAAAATATTTAGACCAGGGACTTAAATGTAAGGTTTCCAAGTTTGCAGATGATAACAAATTGGCTACCTCAGTAAGGAATAATGATGAATGTATAAAGATTTAAAAGATAAGGAGGGAGCTGTAATCGTTGATGGGATGAGCAGGTTCTTCCCGTATTCAACTAAATCTTTCTCTCCTCATAATCCATGGCTCGAACGTGCTTGTTCTGAAGCTAGGGCCAAATTGTCGACAGGTAAAATAGTCGACAAAAAGTTGTCGACCAAAATCCTGTCGACCAAAATACTGTCGACAATATGGACATTTTTTTAAAAAAATGTGGGGACCATTTGGACAATAAATTTTTTTTACTATTTCGATTATGAAATATATTGCTATCGATACATCACATTGACATGAAGTAATTTTTTTATTATTTTTTTTTTTTTTTTTTTAACTAAAGAATACCCCAAGGGTAAACGGCAGAGATGGCAGTAATCGGGGTCTCTCGGCCTTCCGGGGAACGACAGGGTTGGACTATTTCCTTCCGGGAGAGAGGGGGTCTCCGAAACCCCTCTTTTTTGGTATTTGGGTACTGCAATCCTCCGCCCTTCTCTACGGGGGTATGGAAATCGTCCTCCCTTCTGTTCCCCTGTCGGCTCGAGCCCCTATTTTCGTGTAATACCTTAAACTTTTTTATATATTATATATATATATATATATATATATATATATATATATATATATATATATATATATATATATATATATATATATATATATATATATATATATATATATATATATATATCAGTGGCGTTTCCTGATTTGAGGGATAGGGAGAGATATATAGAGCGAGTGAGCCCAAAAATATTAAAAGTCAGTCAGTTATATCTATATATATATATATATATATATATATATATATATATATATATATATATATATATATATATATATATATATATATATATATATATATATATATATATATATATATATATATATATATATATTATAATATATAATGATTTCGTTCGAAGTCTAACTTTAAGATGCCGGCATCAATTTCTACTCGATTCCTTTTTTAATAGTAGCGATCGGTGGCAATTGTTAATTCTCGGAGTCAAAAAAATAGTTCCTTATTCTCTAGGGCAAGGCAACTTTGGATGTGCCTGACGAGTCAGTATCAGTCATTTTTTTTTTTATATATAATCCCCATTTAAATTGCATTAGCAAGAAATAATAATAATATTATTAATAATATAATTATAATAATTAACTAATTAATAATTATTTTATGCTAACTTGATCATCTCTTATATCTACTTATTTAATTCATAATCCATTTATATAATTATTGACTCAACCTGAGAGTCGGAGAAAACGCGTCTGACTCAAATTCTTTCTCGGCGACGATATAGGTTGCCTCTGACTCAGATCAGTTGCTATATTTTCATGTTATTAATAATAAAGATTGTGTGTGGAGTTCTATTTGATAATAATACGCTTTTCATATTATTTTTATTACTGATTTTGTGTGTTTTTAATAAAATTGAGTTGTTAGTCGGTAAATACGGGAATATTGGAATTGTATTCGATTTAAGTTTCATAAAAAATTACTAAATTCTTTTTCGAATGTTGTAAGCCTATTGAAATTCAAATGTTAGAAAATGTGCAATACAGCGAATGATTCGTATATGAATCTATTCATTCTCTTACATTGTCGCTAGTATATATATATATATATATATATATATATATATATATATATATATATATATATATATATATATATAGTTATATATATATATATATATTATATATATATATATATAAATATAAAAATATATATATATATAGATATATATATATATATATATATATATATATATATATATATATATATATATATATATATATATATATATATATATATATATATATATCGTATATATATATATATATATATATATATATATATATATATATATATATATATATATATATATATATATATATATTTCTCAATATTTCTTGGTTTGTCAAAGGAAGAAAAATTGATCTTCTTTATAAATAAATGTTAGTAATATGTAAGTATTTTAGTTATTAGTTATTGCAAGTTCCGGTAAATATATATAAATATATATTATATATATATATATATATATATATATATTATATATATATATATATATATATATATATATATATATATATATATATATATATATATTAATCTTTAATTCAGTCAAATATTTCTATTTGATGTTGTCATCACATTTGTTGCAATTTGCGAAGTGGGCCTCCATTTGAGTGACAAGGAAAGGCAGATTTACAGAAGTTGCTAGAGATGTTTTTAGCAAGAGGCCAGAAAGATTTGTCAGTAGGAGAACCAAGGAGGTTAGCGCACTTTCGTTTGATGAAAGCCCGCTTTGCTCGTCGAAGAGTATCCCTGCAACGATTTCTAGCTGAATGAAAATTAGAGAGTGATAGGAGAATGAGAATTTTTCCACCCTGATACACACTGTCTCTAGCCTGAATGGCCAGAGAACAAGCACGATCGAACCATGGATTATGAGGAGAGAAAGATTTAGTTGAAGAAGGAATGAACCTGCTCATCCCATCAACGATTACAGCTCCCTTCTTATCTTTTAAATCTTTATACATCCATCATTATTCCTTACTG
>JABUQX010140749.1:7500-10000 GCA_015478945.1 Trachelipus rathkii
TTATTAAATATTATTATTATTATTATAATTATTATTATTATTATTATTATTATTATTATTATTATATTATTTTTGGACATAATTTTTTCAGAAAATATGTAGTCCTGTACTACACATAATTTTTTCAAAAAATATATATATATATATATATATATATATATATATATATATATATATATATATATATATATATATATATATATATATATATATATATATATATATATATATATATATATATATATATATATATATATATATATATATATAACCAAGTACTTATTTCTTAAGTCAAATTGGATATTTATTACAATATTGAAAATTTTAAAAGTGACTCCATTAAAATTTTCGCGTTCTCCTGTTTACACGTTAAGAAGGTATTATATAATATTTTAATGGCAATTTTTATAAGACCGTTTCATTAATTTGGTTTTGAGAAATTGACTTTGTTAATTAGCTATTTCAAATTGGGATCTAATAACTTAAAATTAAATGTTATTAAAACTCGTTTAGGTTTTTTTTTCTCTTTTTTTTTTTTTATAAAATTTTAATATAATTACTATTACTTAGGTTAAGGTTTGTCTGTAGTTAGAGATCTTTGGGTTGAGATTCAGTTTTTAAATTTAATGTACTACATAAAATCCATAGGTTATATAGCATCTTAAATTTTACTCTTTTATAGACCGATTTAATAATGGCTGAAAACCAAGCATACGGAGGTGTCGAAGGACCAGATGCGGAATACATGATATTACGGTCATCAGATGGTTTTGATTTCATAATTAGGAAAGAACTTGCTTGTAGACTTTCCTCAAACCTAAGAAACATGCTTGCACACATGGAGTATGGAGATGATGAAGAGGTGTTCGTTAATTTTGGGGAAATAACGTAAGTGTGATTGTCATTGTCATTAGTCGTAACTCTTTAACTCCGCTTTACAACCAGCAAATCTGAATCCATCTAAATCAATTCATGAATTAATCTAAATCTGAATGAAACTAATAATAGGGGTAATTTCTTTCGTAAAGATTAGTTTTCCCGCCGTTCACAAAAGTAGAATCTCGATCATTCCTGTTCAATTCAGATAGTATAGAAAAAGATCGTGTTGATTCAGATTCGTTTGGCCTTAAGGAAGCCTTACCATATTGAATTTTTTTCAGGTCCGAAGTTCTTCAAACAGTGTGTAGGTATATATATTACAAAGAACATTACAATGAAGGAAATAATAGAATCCCAGACTTTCCAATGAACCCAAGATTGGCTTTAAAGATTCTTGAGGCTGCTAGTTTCTTTGGGCTCTAAAAATTTTGTAACTGTTATTAGTGAATATATTAGTTGTAATGTTCAAATTTATCAAATAAAAACTAATTCAACTTGACAATGCTTTAAATTCTAGTATTTAATGTAACACTGGGTAATGCTTCAAAGATGTGAAATGTTAAATCATTCCTGTTACTTGATTTTTAATGTAAATCCGCAGTATAGGGCCCATCGAGAAAAATTAAAATGTTAAACTTAAACATTTTTGTCTACAGTAAATGCCGCTTAAATCATTAACATTGTGTTAAGCTTAACCTACGCTGAAGAGTTAGCTCTAATTTTTATTGGGGAAATTTACTTATCAAGACTGAGGACAGCGTGAAGGAAGTGTACGTATGTCCAGCTTGTAGATCTGTTAAACCATGCTACAACTGTGTATTTTATTTCGAATCAAATAAGTGTTTGTCGATTATCTTTGGGTTATTCTAAAGGTTTCTAAAACTATAGATTTTCGTGTTGGTTCGTGTCTTTTACTAAACAATATGGTTAAATAAAAAGATCAAAAGATTAAATAATTCTAATCAAATTGTCACTGTAATATTTTTCAACCTTTGTGACAGTAATATCCTAGATAAACGTGGGCAACTCCGTAACTGTATTGAAATTGAAAAATCAATTCAAACTACTTAATGCTATTTATAGTGTAAACATCCTGCTCTTAAAAAAACACTTAAAAAGGAATCTTTTTAAAGACATTTAATCAGTTTAGTTTTAATTTTCGTAACGTCCTGTTTGAAAATCGGTCGTGCAGATTCTGGGACTTGTCAATTATCTGTGACTAATGTAGCCGAAGTCAAAAGTTTTTCATAATTTACGTTATCGAACAAAATGTACAACGGCGCGGGTAGCTAAAAAAGTTCAACTTTTCTTCTACATTTATATAACTTTATTACAGCATGTATAGTTGTGAATTTGTTTATTGAAATAAATTATACACTAATATAAGTTTAGTTAGGTTAAGTTACATAGATTTAAATAAATAATTGGGACTTTTTTTTTTTAAATATATTTAAAGGTGTGAAGCTCTTTTATTACAATAGTTTTTGACTTTTATTAAATCAAAATGTGTTCGGATCCCTGCAATCGGTATAGATAAAACTCACGCATAATTAACAAGATCCAAGATTCTACATTAGCTTGGTGAGTTGAAAATAAAAATTATGGCGCATCACCAAAATCT
>JABUQX010140749.1:15000-25000 GCA_015478945.1 Trachelipus rathkii
AGACATAGGACACCTGAGAGGAGAAGGAGGAGGAAGAGGAATACCAGAATCGTCCAGGGTTGAATTAGAGGAAAATAGGAGGCCAAAGAGATGATTGGCCTTTTCAGTTGGAGTATTAAAAAAAAAAAAAAGAGCGAATAAAAGGAGGAAAGGATGATTTACAGAAGTTGTTAGAGATGTTTTTTGGCAAGAGGCCAGAGAGATTTGTCAGTAGGAGAACCAAGGAGGTCAGCGCATTTTCGTTTAATGAAAGTCCGCTTTGCTCGTCGAAGAGCATCCCTGCAACGATTTCTAGCTGAATGAAAATTGGCAAGAGTGATAGGAGAACGAGAATTTTCCACACCCGATAAGCATTGTCTTTAGCCTGAATGGCCAGGGAACAAGCACGATCGAACCATGGATTTTGAGGAGAAAAAGATTTAGTCCAAGAAGGAATGAACCTGCTCATCCCATTAACAATTACAGTTCCTACTTTATCGGCAGAATCTGAAGCGTCTTAAGAGTCAAAGCAGTCACTTCAATTATAGTTAGCGTAGAAGCAACGCAATGCCCCCAATCGGCCCGATCAAAGTGCCAGAAAAACCGCATAGGGCAGGATGGAGATGTTGGAGAGAAAGTATTAAAATTAAGAGATATAAGGTTGTGGTCAGATTTACCGATAGGAGCGAAGGTGGTGTATTTATAGAGAGAAGGACTAGTGGTGAAACATAGGTCAAGTGTGTTCAAGAATCGTTGGGATTTATCCGACCGTGTAGGCGTTTAATCAGTTGCCCAGATCGTTGAGTCACTGAATGATCTGGCTTCCTACCAACTAAACTGGCACGAGAGGAACCCAACAATTAGCCTCGTACATTGAAACTCTTTAATAGAGGACCTCAGTATTTGGATGAGAAGATATAACAGTCTCGTGAGAAGTAGTAAGGTAATCAAAAAAGGCATGAAAATCTGTTCTGTTAGGAGAACAGTATCAGAAGCATAAGATTATTGTAGTAGAAGGAAGAAAGATTTTAAGCCACAGAACATCGAAGTTAGGAGATTCGAGATTCTCGAGACGTGTTATAGGAATGTTTATATTTACATAGGCAAATACTCCACCCTTCAAACGGAAATTATAAAATGTTATAGTTGGATATAAAACGAGCTAGCTGATGAATTTAGCCACCAGCTTCATACATATAAAATTAGGTTTAGAGTTAGAGAGGTGGTATTCCATGGATGCAGATGGAGTGCCAATGTTTCTATTGGTAAAGTCAAAAGAAAGCCACATGTATGAAAATCACACGCACACGCACACGCACACGCACACGCACAAGCACACGCACACGCAATCACAAAAAAATAAATAAATAAACAGACAGAAACAAATAGACAAAACCAAAGGAGAAATGAGGAAAATTTATTCGTACGCTAAAACCCTATTTACAGCAAATATCTAAAACATGAATAATCCAGAAAGTTTAAAAACACTCACGCACTCACACGCTCTCACGAAATTGCGTACAAAAAAAAAAAAAATAGGATGATCAAAAAGTAGATAAATCTGTATAAATTATAATAATGGCTGTCCAAATTGGTAAATTTTACGCTAAAGACCAAGTTGGAGAAACGCTAAAAATCTAAGTTAAAAAGGAAATCGAGGAAAAAAAAAACATAACTTGGTACTAGCTATCTATATCGAACTAGATTTATTATTGAATCTAAAAGTTTCTCATAATTTTTCACCCAAAAAGTAAGAAGTATTGATGGCATCGGCTGATTATTAACCGATACTCATCAAAATGGCCGATACTACCGATACCGATACTATCGGTACATCCCTTAATATGTAGTTTATATATATATGTATTATATATATATGTATTATATATATATGTGTATTAGATATATATGTGTATTAGATATATATGTGTATTATATATATGTATGGAGGTGTGCAGTAATAGTTTTATTAATTTTTATACATATATATATATATATATATATATATATATATATATATATATATATATATATATATATATATATATATATATATATATATATGTATTATATATATATATAGTTATATTATAAATATATATATAAATATATATATATAGATATATATATATATACATATATATATATATGTATTATATATATATATATATGTATTATATATATATGTATATATATATATATATATATATATATATATATATATATATATATATATATATATATATATATATATATATATATATATATATATATATATATATTGTTTACTTTTTTTATAACTTTTTATATAATTTCTATTTTCTGTTCTGCATTCATATCCACACTCATCCAGACAACATCTTACAGACACCACCTTTATCCACATATCATATACACATACTTATATCCACACCCCTCTTCTAGACAACATCTTAACAGACCTCCCTATCCCTTATATCCCTATGTGTGGAGAGAAATGCCGACATCGTATGTCCTGCGTGTCGTAGAAGGAACCATGATGGTGTAGAAGTAATACGTCCCCGCTAACCGCCTTTTTACAGAATGCTAATGCATACTAGAAGGTCGATTGCCGGAGCGGTGCCCATCTTTTCAAGGAAATGTATGAATCGTATGGATACATGGAATGTCAGAGGAATAAATGTTGAGGAGAAGAGGAGAGAGGTGATGGATGTATTTAGAAAGGGCAAATTTGATTTGCTAGCTGTGACTGAAACAAAGATGGAAGGAAACGTTGAAATGAGTGGTGTGGTGTGAAATGTGTTTGTGTTGGTGTGGAAAGGAATGAGAGGGGGATAGAAAGATTTGCAATTCTGATGAGTGACTTGTGGTAGAGCTATGGTAGATTTTGTGTGTGAGTACTAGAATTATAGTTAAATTTTAGTTTGAATAGGTGTGTATAAGTTGCGGAAATATGGTTCATCTGGTAATGTTGAAGAGTGCAAATTTCTGGGATAACTAGATGTTTTGATGGTGATAGGATTTAGTTCATTTCCGGGCTACACATCTGCCCACCTAAGGATTTTTTTTTACAGTTGTCACCACTACTCATAGTCAGAGCCCTATTCAAGGAGGGGTACTGCTCAAAAGTTCACCCTCTAGCCCAAAGCGGATGAGCACAGACGCAGGCTTTAAAGTGAGGGAGATTAAATTCAACAGGACATACAGAAGATGGAAGAGAATTCCACAGAACAGAGGTGGCGGGAAAGAATGAAGCACGAAAGCGAGTTACCAATATCAACACAAAACTTGTGCAGATACAGCACTCCTTGTGCTACGAGGGTGTCGTAAAGGTGGTGGTACGCAAATGATAAGTTCCCTCGAGCACTTGCTACTGGTTTGCCTATAGAATAGAGATAAAGCACCAAAAGAACAGTTTATAAGTCTTGGTCTTTGACTCGACCCTATCCAAAAGCCGGGTGAAACCAGAGCCCCCCCCCCCAGATATAAGAGCAGTACTCCATACAAGGGCGACGACCCTGTGGCGCTGGAGCAACTGAGAAGAGAGAAAAAAGTTCAGCACCCAAACAGAACCTGCTTCTTTAAGGCCGCCCTAAAGCAACCGTTGTGACATGAGTACTTAAAGAACATTTTTTGTTTATGTTAAGGCCAAGGATATTTATATTGTCAACAGGAGAGACGAGAGAACCGTCGAAAGAGATAGGAAAGTTAGAATGCGTTTTAGAGAAGATTTGCAAAAGTTAGGTTTCTAAAGAATTGAATTTCAGAAGGTTGAGACGACCCCATCCGGAAATTCTATCCAGATCAGCGAGAATAGAATGGGAAAGTTTAAGAAGAGAGGCAATTCTAGAAGTAAAAGAGGAAGTAGAACTGAAATGAGTTGAAGAATGAAGGGTCGAGTCATCGGTATATGAGTGGATAGTTAGATGTGCAGGTGAGAAGATCATTAATGAAAAGTAGGAATAAAGTAGGAGCACCAATATTGACAGAAAAAGAAGTCGTCCCATCAACAACAGCCGATATTTAGAGATTTGAAAGAAAGCTAGACATAATTAAGCAAAGAGAAAGAGGAAACCCAAAGGAGGGGAGCTTGGAGAGCAGTGACGCGTGCCATACTCGGTCAAATGCTTTGGATATGTCAAGCGCCACCACGCAAGTCTCCCCGTAGTTCCTAAGAGCTGAAAACCATAAATCGGTTAGATAGGAAAGTATATCGCCAGAAGAACCTCTAGCGCTGAAAGCCGTACTGGCTATCGGAAAGAAGGGAATGAGTTTCCAGATAATCTAAGAAGTGAGAGTTGAGAAGGGTTTCAAAGATCTTAGATAAAATACAAGTGAGAGCTATAGCGCGATAGTTTGAAGGATCAGAGCGGCTTCCTTATTTCGGAATAGGTTGGACATGTGCGAGCTTCCAACACTGAGGGAAAGTGCTAGTATTGAGACATAGGGAGTATAGTTGAACGAGGGGCGGAGATAGCACGGAAGCACACTCCCTCAAAACTTTGGGAGGAATGCCATCTGGGCCACCCGTCTTCCTATCCTTCATAGATTTCAGGGGCCTATGCACCCGATCAAATGTAATCACAGGCAAAGACATAGGACACCTGAGAGGAGGAGGAGGAAGAGAAATGCCAGAATCGTCTAGGGTTGAGTTAGTGGAAAATAGGAGGCCGAAGAGATTGGCCTTTTCAGTTGGAGAATTAACAACAGAACCATCAGAGGAAAGGGAGATTTACAGAAGTTGCTAGAGATGTTTTTGGCAAGAGGCCAGAAAGATTTGTCAGTAGGAGAACCAAGGAAGTTAGCGCACTTTCGTTTGAAAAGCCCGCTTTGCTCGTCGAAAGTATCCCTGCAACGATTTCTAGCTGAATGAAAATTGGCGAGAGTGATAGGAGAACGAGAATTTTTCCACCCCCAATACGCACTGTCTCTTGCCTGAATGGCCAGAGAACAAGCACGATCGAACCATGGATTATGAGGAGAGAAAGATTTAGTTGAAGAAGGAATGAACTTGCTCATCCCATCAACGATTACAGCTCCCTCCTTATCTTTAAATATTTATACATCCATCATTATTCCTAACTGAGGTAGCCAATTTGCTATCATCTGCAAACTTGTAAACCTTACATTTAAGTCCCTGGTCTAAATATTTTATACATATATGAAGAACAGCCACTTGACCTAAGAAATCGTTACGGACCACAAACATGTCTCCTCATTTCCATTAATAAATACTTTTCATATTCATTATTTATTATTATTATTATTATTATTATTATTATTATTATTATTATTATTATTATTATTATTATTATTATTATTATAAATATTATAAATATTATAAATATTATATTATAAATATTATTATTATTATTATTAAGAGACTTAAGGAATCAAAAATTTTGATCTCTTAAATAATTTCGGAGGGTTGAACCCCTGACCCCCCTGTCTACAGCCTTTTATATATATATATATATATATATATATATATATATATATATATATATATATATATATATATATATATATATATATATATATATATATATATATATATATATATATATATATATATATATATATATATATATATATATATATATAGAGAGAGAGAGAGAAATTTTTTTTTAAATATATTTTTCAAATAATCGTCATCGTCAAAATTTACTATAATCGTCATCGGCAAAATTTCATAATCGTCCCATCACTAATATATATATATATATATATATATATATATATATATATATATTTTTAAAAATATAGTTATTTATCTATATCAGTTTAAAAATATATTATTATATATATTTAAATATATATATATATATATATATATCAATAGATTATTATACAAACATTTTCATAAATATATTTTTATATATATAGTATAAAGGGAAACAATATATATATATATTTATATATATATATATATATATATATATATAATATATATATATATATATATATATATATATATATATATATATATATATATATATATATATATATATATATATATATATATATATATATATATAATGTATGCGATACTTACATTTAGCGACAATGTAATGTAAGAGAATGAATGGTTCCACATATTCTAACATTTGAATTACAATGGGCCTCATAACACTCGAAAAAGAATTTAGTCATTAAAGAAGCTTAAATCGAATACGATTCCAATATCCCAGTATTTATAAAACTAACAGCTCAATTTTATTACAAACACAGTTAACACACAAAATCAGTAATAAATTAATATAATAAATAATATGAAAATCGTATTATTAATAAGTAAAACTCCCCACAAAATCACTCACATTATTAATATAGAAAACGGAGCTAATGCTGGTCGGCAGAGGCAAGCTACAATTCGCCCAGGAAGAGTCTTGACTCAACGCGGTTTCTTAGACTGATTTTGAGTCAATATTTTTAAGTGCAATTACGAATTAAATATTTCGGTATAGTATAAGAGATGATCAAGTTAGCATAAAATTATTAATTAGTTAATTATTATAATTATGTTAATAATAATATTATTATTATATCTTGCTAATGCAATTTAAACGGGGATTATTTAAAAAAAAAAAAAAGACTGCTAACGACTCGTCAGGCACATCCACAGTTGCCTAGCCTCAGAGAATAAGGAACTATTTTTTTGACTTCGAGAAGTAACAATTTCCACCGATCGCTACTATTAAAAAAGGAATCGAGTAAAAATTGATGACGGCATCTTAAAGCTAGCCTAATTCGAAAGAAATCATTCTTTATATATATATATATATATATATATATATATATATATATATATATATATATATATATATATATATATATATATATATATATATATATATATATATATATATATATATATATATATATATGCTGACTTTTTAATATTTTTTGGGCTCACTAAGGCAAGTAGGCGTTGCCTACTCTGCCTACCCCCAAAAGCCGCCACTGATATATATATATATATATATATATATATATATATATATATATATATATATATATATATATATATATATATATATATATATATATATATATATATATATATATATATATATTAGGGAAAAACATGGGTAATTGCATAGATTCGCTCAGTATAAAAAATCGACTTTTCTTTTAGCAGTAATCAATTCTTCGACGCGCTTTTAATGCAACGGTGCCAAATCAACTCTTTGTTTTAATATATATATCTCGAGCTAGAAACTATCTTGGACAATAGGAATTAATAAAATCGAGTAATTGGTTTTCTTCTTTATTACAATGACAGAAATATTTATTTTTAGCACTTTGTGTGTTACACAATTCAATTTATTTTCAATTAGTCAATTGGCAATGATTATATTGAATTTTTATTTCACAGTATAAATTTTCTTTAAATAGATTAGAGTCATTAAACATTGAATAAGTGGAAGGCGAGATAGAGCTCACACCTTCAAACCCCTGCTTTGATTCTACAAATCTTGATTCAAATGTGATTGTGCATGTTGGTACAAAGGATATAGGACATAGAAGGTCAGAAGAATTAATAGCAGATTATAGGAGATTGATTCAGAAGATGAAAGCTAGTGGAAGAAGATGCATGATTTCTGGGATTTTACCTAGGTTAGGTGCAGGTCAGGAATGGGGAAGTATGGCTTTAGGTGTAAATGAAAGGGTTAGGAAATTATGTTTTTCAGAAAATATTAGGTTTTTGGATTTGTGGAGAGAATTTCTGGATAAAGATCTTTTTGCAGCAGATGGAGTTCACTTGAGTCGTAAAGGTGTTGGGCTTTTCAGTACCAGTTTGGAGACTTGTTTAGCAAAAAACTAGGTAAAGTTGGGGGTGATGGGCTAAATCTGGATACGAATAATAGCAATGGTAACTGTAATAGTGGGGAGATAAATAAAGCTAGTGTTGTTACAGGTTCAAATAATGATGATGATAATAAAAATAACAGCATTTCGAGTATCAAATGCTTTTACACAAATGCTCATAGCCTTAGAAATAAAAAAGATGAGCTGATTAGTTATACCATAAATGAGAATCTAGACATTATTTGCATAACTGAGGCATGGGTTAATGAAGAATTATATGGAGACTCCTTTCAGGAATATGAAATAGACGGATATTCACTTTATTTATACCAGCGTAGAGGAAAGAAGGGTGGTGGTGTGGCGCTTTATGTTAAAAGCAATATTCAATCTGTATTAATGACTAACTTTAAAATTAATCATGATATTGAATCGGTGTGGGTAGATATCTTTATGTACAATAAATCATATAGAATAGGATTTTATAGACCTGGCCAGAGTCAAGAATTAGACGCGGAAATTGTGAAAGAAATTGAGACAGCATGCCACAGTAAAGAAAAAGGTATAGTCATAATGGGTGATTTTAATTTTCCGGGCATTCATTGGGATTCCTTGTCTAATATGGACCATAGTAGTTCTGCATTCATAAATTGTATACTAGATAACTTTTTGAGCCAGATGGTCCAAGAACCCACAAGACACGATGCACTATTAGACTTAATATTAACTAACGATGAAAGTATGGTGGATGAGGTTAGAGTTGAGGAGAATTTAGGACTTAGTGACCATAATATAATTAGATTTAAAATGAATGTGATATCTGGGCCCAAATTGCAAGTTAATAAGGAAAAGATCATAGATTTCCGAAATGGCGATTTTACCAAATTTCGAGACATGCTTAATATAACTGACTGGGATAAAGAGTTTAAAGACCAAAACTGTTTTATCATGTGGGAACATTTTAAGCAAATTTTAATGAATATTCAGTCGGTATGTTTTAAAGATAAACCCATTAGGGTGGCGAAGAGAAAACCTGTTTGGTGGAATAGAGAGATAAGAGAGAAAATTAATGAAAAGCGTAGATGTTTTAAATATTCAAGGGTAGTAATAGGGAAGATAATTTAGAAAATTATAGGAAAAATAGAAATGAACTTAACCAGTCAATAAGAAAGGCAAAGAGAGAGAGGCAGAAATTAATTTAGCAATGAATAGTAATAAGAACCTGAAGAAGTTTTTTAGCTTTTATAAATTTTAAAGTAAGAATAGGACAATTGGTCCAATTAAAATTGATGAAAATTTAGTGAGTTCAGATAAGGAGTTGGTCAACATTTTCAATGCTTATTTTGCTTCAGTGTTTACTGAGGAAAGATTAGATAATAGTTTGGAGACTAATAGTTCTTGTATGCATGTAACAAATAAGACTTACAGAATTTGAATTTGACGTAAAAGATATTAAACGTTTATTAGACCATATTGATCCAAGTAAAGCTGCAGGCCCTGATGGTATATATGGTAGAATTCTGAAAGAGGGTAGTACCAGCATTGCAAAGGCACTGTATTTAATTTTTAAGCGATCTATAACATTTGGTGAGGTACCAGATGACTGGAAAACAGCATATGTTAGAAAGGTTCCATATTTAAAGAAAGGTAGGTAGTAAGGAAGATTTGGGAAATTATAGGCCAGTTAGCTTAACATTTTGTTGTAAAAGTTCTCGGAAAAGTTACTGAAAGGTCATATAGAGAAATATTTAGAAGATAAAAAGGTATTGTATGACTCCCAACACGGTTTCAGAAAGGGTAGGTCATGTCAGACAAACCTTTTAGAATTTATGGAATACATTACTGACTGCATTTACCGAGGAGATCCAGTTGATATTGTATATTTAGACTTTAGCAAAGCTTTTGATAAGGTTCCCCACATAAGGCTGATGAAGAAGTTATTGCAATGTGATATAGGTGGAGTGGTACATGGTTGGATTAAAGAGTGGTTGTGGAATAGAAAACAGTGTGTACAACTAAATGGCAATAAATCATCATGGGAAATAGTGAAGAGTGGTGTCCCACAGGGTTCAGTGCTGGGGCCACTATTGTTCTTCATATATATAAATGATTTAGACCAGGGACTTAAATGCAAGGTTTCTAAGTTTGCAGATGATACCAAAGTGGCCACCTCAGTTAGGAATAGTGAAGGATGTATAAAGATTCAAAATGATCTTGATAAACTTCTTGGGTG
>JABUQX010140749.1:30000-40000 GCA_015478945.1 Trachelipus rathkii
CATCGTTTCCAGCGCCCGTTTGCGCACTTCTACGTCATGTAAACGTCACAGTCAGGCGCCCGTTGTTAAATCCTCGATTTCGGGAATTAGTAAACGGGCGGGCTGCGGAAGGATACTTTGTTTACAAACAAATTTCTTTACAAAACATGTGTCGGAAATGGCTTGCCAAAAGTTTTTTAATATTTTAGTTAACTTTTATATTAAGGATACTAAATATATCGTATTATTTCATAAAATAGATACATATAAGTATAAGAGTATTGTTTACAATTGTCAGTTGATCCGACGGGCGCGCTCTGCCGTTTCCAGGTACTCAAATTTCCTGTTCTCTGATTGGTTAATGTAATTTTTTTCAATTCGAAGCGTTTCGGACGGGGAGGATCGACATGGCACATACCACATAGTCAAATTGTCTTCTGAGTATTCACTAATCACTATTCAGTTATTCAGTGATCAAGTGGATATTGCGACCCAATAAAATTTTGGAATGATAGTAAAAATGCTTTCCCTGCTATGTTTATGTTAGCAATGAAATATCTTACTGTAAATGCGACGTCAGTCTCGTCAGAACGAACAGTATCATTATTAAACAATGTTTGCTCAAATGAAAGGAATATATTGACTTCCGAGTATATCAATCAGTTAGTCTTTTTAGGTGCATTAGATCAGTGGTCTCCAAAGTGGGGTACGTAAAGTAATACTTTGGGGTAAGCCAAAAAAATAAATAAATAATTAGTCTGTTTTATACACTAACATATATATATATATATATATATATATATATATATATATATATATATATATATATATATATATATATATATATATATATATATATATATATATATATATATATATATATATATATATATATATATATATATATATATATTATATTATAGGCCTGTATAGGGGGTACAACTTATAATTATTTTTGTCTTAGGGGTACGCGACCAAAAAAGTTTGGAGATCGCTGCATTAGATGATAAGTATTGGGCTTTGTAATAATATATATATATATATATATATATATATATATATATATATATATAGTATATATATATATATAATATATATATATATATATATATATATATATATATATATATATATATATATATATATATTTAAAGGTAAATAACTTGAGTTACATTGAATAAAAGGAAAGGAATTAAAAATAGCTATCATAGTTTTATTTTCCTTTTTCATGAAATATTTTATAATTTATTTATTTATTCTGAGACTGTTAAAGACTTTGCAGTCCACTCGAGACCAGCCTGATCCTGATTTACGTGTAGCTCTGTGGAGTGTGTTCAGTGTCAGTGTGGACGAAGATAATCATTGCAGAAATCTAATACCGGAACAGGACTCCTGTGAGTTGGTTTACAGTTAACATACCGAGTACCGACTAGTTTAATCATCTACTGGCGATTACGATTGTTTCGCTTAAATATGTAATTAACTAAATTAATGATTTTATAATAGCTATTACTAAAAGTTAGTATTTGGGGGTACATCACTACAGTTTTTCTTATGATAAGTCGTCTGGCATCCAGTTCGAACTTCTTAAATATTATTTCATTTATTACTAAAATTTAATAGATTTTCTTAAGATCCAGACTTCCAGAGTCGTCAAGTATCAGTTGTCTACCATCCAATTTAAATTAATTTCGTTGTTAGAATCAATATTTATTTTGTACTTAAATAAGAAATCATTTTGAAGATTCTTAGCTTCATTAATACTTAATAGTTATTTTTCATTTTTAATACGAAAAAAAGGGATTTTTATGATTATTGTTTAATTTTCTAGTGAAACGCGATTTTCTTATTTAATTTATTCACTCGTCCACAAAAAGTCAAAAACACCCCCAGTTCCTCAAGATCCAACATCAACGCTTTCTAGCACAACTTCAGTCTTCAACCTCTTGGAGTTGGAAACTTGAAAGTTGGAAAACCTGAAGAGTGAAGATCCTTTTTCCATTTCTACCACTTTTTCTTCTGTTACAAGTTCTGTACATACGCCTGCTTCATATTTATAAATTAAAACATCTCTCTCTCTCTCTCTCTCAAAAATTCTCTCTTCTCTATATATATAAATATATATATATATATATATATATATATATATATAGTATATATATATATATATATATATATATATATATATATATATATATATATATATATATATATATATATATATTATTAACGGCCACACGGAACGGGAGATCGGATAAATTATATATATATATATATATATATATATATATATATATATATATATATATATATATATATATATATATATATATATATATATATATATATATATATATATATATATATATATATATATATATATATATATATAAAATTAGTTTAGTACATATAGATTGATAATTGTTTAAGAACGCAAATAAATCTGTTAACAACATCATTTCTGCCGTTGTAAAATAAAAAACATCGTACATCCCTAAAACTTTGTTATTTATTTTATTTTTTATTTTATGTTAGTTTTAATTTATTTTGTACTTTTCATAACTGAAATTTGCCCCTGATTCCAAAAATGTATTCAATTTTAGTGTAGCTATCGTTGTTTTTTAACTATGTGCGTCGCCTAATCTGGAGGCTATATATATATATATATATATATATATATATATATATATATATATATATATATATATATATATATATATATATATATATATATATATATATATATATATATATATATATATATATATCAGTATATATATATATTTACATGGGTAGGTAAGATATATATATATATATATATATATATATATATATATATATATATATATATATATATATATATATATATATATATATATATATATATATTTATTTTATATATAGAAAAATTTAAAAGTAAGTATAAGAATAAAAAAATAATAATAATAATTAAAATTGCAAGCGAAAAACGGTTCCAAAGAAAATTTAAAAAAATACCCGCGATATGGCAACAACGCCAAACGGCAACATCTAATGACGCACTGAGAGTACGACCGACGAGCAGGAGGCTCGCCTCCCTTAATATCATTGCAAGTATAGGATATATTTTATTTCAGCTACGCCTATGTGCGTATGCAAGTTAAACAGTGGATAGGGAGGCAAAGCATAAATAGCTCATTTTTGGTTTTATATTTCTTTAAGATTTTGTAGATTAATTTTCTTATGGTTTCTTATTATATTAACATTTTTTATATTTTTTATTTGTTTTTCTTAATTATTAATTTGTTCTTAAAAATAAGATAGGCAATGCCTACCCAGCCTATCCCTTAACAATACGCCACTGATATATATATATATATATATATATATATATATATATATATATATATATAAAATTTATATATATATATATATATATATATTATATATATATATATATATATATATATATATATATATATATATATATATATTGGATTATAATATATCAAATTATAATCAGATTATAATATATCGAAATATCGATATATCGAATATCGATATTTTTCTGGCGATAATATCGAAGGCGATATGATATTTTTTTAAATATCGATATATCGATATATCGATATTTTTTAGATATCGGGCATCCCTAGCTGACAGTCATTTTTCATCCGCTTTCCTGCATGCTCCAGTTGGTGATATTCTCTATCAAATTTGGCTTCTTCTTCTTCTTATCTGACAAGATACCACAAGAAAGAATTCCTGAAACTGATGAACTATCTGACTCCGACAGAGATTCTTTGTCTTAGTTTACAAAGAGCATTCCTAGCTTTTAATATAAGACTTTCTTCAGTTCTGAGAAAGATTCTGAACTGTGGATTAATACAGATAACCGACAAAAATATTTAGTTTTCAGTTAACCCATTCTTTCCCTTATTTACATGGATATATTCGTGTCCTTGGCTGAAATATCTTCTTTATTTTCGAAAGCATTAATTAGATGCTTCAATTCTCTATAAAATTTTCCAGCAGTCAAGTCCTCTGCTTGAATTTTCTTGTGTAGCAAATTAAGGATATTTATGACTGCCTGAACCGGGAGCTGCCCTTTTTCGTTTGCACCAGCTCCGGCTCCGGCTCCGGCTCCGGCTCCGGCTCCACTCACCAGAATATTTCGGATCCGGCTTAACCCCCAAACAATATATATATATATATATATATATATATATATATATATATATATATATATATATATATATATATATATATATATATATATATATATATATATATATATATATATATATATATATATATATATTTATATATATATATATATATATATATATATATATATATATATATATATATATATATATATATATATATATATAAGTATATATATATATAAATATATATATTTATATTTATAAATTATATTATTAGAAAGTATATATATATAAAAAGAACCTAAAATAGAATATCAAATTAAGATACCGTCAATTTCAGAAAAAAATCGGCCTTTTTTTGTTTTTAAGTAACTGTAACTTAAAAACTATAACACTTACAGAAATTAGTTCTAGATATGATAGTAAAATATGGGCATTTGGCAATCATTTAATGTAAAGAAATTAAAAAAATAAAAATAATAACTATTTTTAAAAAATTTCTAAAAAAAGAAGGAAAATTTTTTTTGGGGGGCAATTTCAGAAAACCTAAAAAAAATATATAAATTTTACCCATTTTTGGTTGACACTAGCTGAAATGAGCTTCCCTAACGTGTTAGTAGTAAGTAAGAATGATAAATTAGCTGCATTGCCAGATTTAGCTGATTTTTTGTTAAATCTGGCACCCTTAGCAATTTTTAGCTACTTTTTAGTTTTTGTTGTTGTCGGGTATGTTTATATGGGTTTCCGATGCCTCTGAGTCGATTCCCGTGGTTACTGAGTCAATTGGCCACCCCAGTCAAGGGTGAGGGGGGGTGGGGAAATGGAATACAAATCTGAAATTGCCCCGGGGTCATAAATGTTAAATAACTTTTTAATGAAATGTGCTATCACTATGTATTTTATATGTATACATAGCTTAAAACCTGTACTATCAAATAGTAAGTGATCAAATTTTACAATTTTTTCTTTATTTTTCGTACACAGACCTTATAAATCAAAATTACAAATTTTTAAAAAAAATTTTTTTTAAGAAAAATCAAAAAATCTAGGTTATTTATATATTTTTTAAAAAAACTTTTTTTGCAGTTCACTGCACCTGTTAGTCTGCTACAACTTTTATTAAAAATTTTTTTTTGTAAAACTTTTAGTTTTTTTGTAAAACAATAAAAACTAAAAATTCTGAAATTGCCCCGGAGTTCTGAAATTACCCCGGTTGACGGTATATATATATATATATATATATATATATATATATATATATATATATATATATATATATATATATATATATATATATATAGTATATATATATATATATATATATTATATATAAATAAATATATATATATATATATATATATATATATATTTATATAACTTTGGTTATTTATGTCTTATGTTTTTGTTTTCTTACCTAATAGTGAATATTTTTACTATTTTACATAGATTTTCACTAATTAGTCCCAATTTCTTTACTAATAAGCCTTGAAATAGTTTTTTCCGTGTAACTGCACGGTTTAAATGACTGATTTTTTAATGGTCGGAAATGAGAGAGAGAGAGAGAGAGAGAGAGAGAGAGAGAGAGAGAGAGAGAGAGAGAGAGAGAGAGAGAGAGAGAGAGAGAGAGAGAGAGAGAGAGAGATGGAAACAAGATTAGAATTAGCTCAAACATCAAAGCAAGAAAACTCTTAAGTACAAAACCAACTAAGAGAGAGAGAGAGAGAGAGAGAGAGAGAGAGAGAGAGAGAGAGAGAGAGAGAGAGAGAGAGAGAGAGAGAGAGAGAGAGAGAGAGAGAGTTTAACAAAATTTCAAAAAAAATTATCCAGATCTAATGATTTAGCATTAAGACTGATATTAATTTTTGAAAGAACTGATGTTTGTGAAATATTTCCCCAACTCAACATTAAAAAGAAAATTGTGTCTAATTTATAAACAATTAAAAGTAGTTATTTATGCAATACAGTTATGAAAAAAAAATATTCTCAGCAATATAAATAGTGAAAATTGCTTTAGATAATAATAAATTATAAACTTGTAAAATAAAAAAATAAAAAAAAAGGAAATATTTTAAACAAAAACTGCGTTTTTTTAAATGATCTTTTTTAACCTGCAACATCTCTCTCTCTCTCTCTCTCTCTCTCTCTCTATCTCTATCTCTATATATATATATATATATATATATATATATATATATATATATATATATATATATATATATATATATATATATATATATATATATATATATATATATATATATCAAGGTTTGTCAATTTTCTGTCCCATCCCAAACTCTTTTACCACTTTTCATTAATGACCATCTCTCCATCACTCCTATCCACTCCCATGCAGATGACACCATCCTTCATTGTTATACCTTCAATTTGGGAATAGACCAGGTCAGTAGTATCTCCAATCGTGGCAAAGAAATCATAGTAGTTTTCAATGCCTCAAAAACACAGTTTCTTTATCTATCTCCTCGACATAATCTTCCACCCAACTATAAAATCTTCTTAGAAAACACAAAACTCAAAACCTTCCTCTGTACTTAATATTTTCAAAACCTTCCTCCGTACTTAAAATTCTTTGAACCTACCTCTGTACTTAAAATTCTTTGAACCTACCTCTGTACTTAATATTCTCAAAACCTTTCTCTGTACTTAATATTCTCAAAACCTTCCTCTATATAGTACTTAATATTCTTTGAACTTTCCTCTGTACTTAATATTCTATGCATTTTCTTTGCTCTCAACCTTAATTAAAATGGTCACATTATTTCTCTTTCTAAACAAGCTTCAAAGTGGTTGGATGATCCGAGGCGCTTTCGGAATTATTTATCACCATTTTAGTTTGCTTGATCTGTATAGGGACGTTGCTCACCCTTATATGGAGTTTGCATCACATATCTGGAGTGATTCCACACACACACTTCTCCTTGATAAGGTGCGGTCTAAGGCTTTCCAACTTGTTAACTCTCCTACTCTCACTAGTTTTCTCCTATCTCCTTTTAGTCTTCGAACTGTTGAATCTCATCCTTTATCTTTCCAACTGACTTACCCCAGACTTAATCGATATGCTCATTCTTTCATGTACTATATTGGAAAAGTCTGAAGGACACTCACTTCATCTATTTTCTAAATTCACTTGACTTGAGCACTTTCAAAAGCCGTGTATCGGGGCATGTCGACCTTTTGAATTGACCTTGGGTTCTGGTTCTCCTCAACTACGGTGGAGTTTGGTAGCCCCCGGCCATTGCCCACCGGAGTCAATTGACTCAGTTGGGAAATTACGAGAAGAAATACGATAGAATGAAACCAGCCCTTTATAACGTTAGGCTTAGAACTCTCTCTCTCTCTCTCTCTCTCTCTCTCTCTCTCTCTCTCTCTCTCTCTCTCTCTCTCTCTCTCTCTCTCTCTCTCTCTCTCTCTCTCTCTCTCTCGAACACACACTCACACGCACAAATATTGCATTTATTACGTACATTATTTTTAAAACATGCCCATATATATATATATATATATATATATATATATATATATATATATATATATATATATATATATATATATATATATATATATATATATATATGTATATATATATATATATATATATATATATACTCTCTCTTTCTCTATATATATCAGGGTTGGGTTCAAGTACAAGTACTTGTACTTAAGTACTTGTACTTGTACTTGTACTTGCAGTTTCTAAAACCACTGTACTTGTACTTGTACTTGAGCCTTTTGTACTTGGTACTTGTGCTTGGTACTTGCAAGTACTTTTGGCATTTTTAACTTGCCAATATTTTTTATTTTCTTTTTATCATTTTCCTACGTATTGATATTATTATTTTTATAAATGTATTCTTGAAAATGAAAATTTCCATTTTATGAATACAAAGTATATGAATTTATATATATATATATATATATATATATATATATATATATATATATATATATATATATATATATATATATATATATATATATATATATATATATATATATATATATATATATATATATCATCATCATCATCTTCAACCACCTTTTTTCCCCAAGACTGGGGGTAAGGCGCGTAACATGCACCAAACAGAAGAAGTAGTAGAAGAATATGACACAAGTCGAAAGAAAGCCCAGCCTTTTGCTCGCCACCATACCTATTAATTGGAACTCGCCGCTGAAAATCCACCACAGAGCTTCACGGGACGAAGCCGATCCTCACTATGGCATCTCGCCAATGTGGGGTTCAACCCTTGGCCCAGGTGGGCCACAACCATATACACCCTCACAAAACCCTGCCATTTACTCCTATTATGCACTTTTTTCTCGCCCTTGCCAAACTCACATTTCACTCCTCCAGACATTCTTACTGACTCAATTCACTTTTCCTTCGGTCTCCCCAGCCAGTCGATTCCCAACACACTCACCACTACATCCGCTCAACCAACCGACTATCATTCATTCTTTCCATACCAAACCATCTAAACGTACTTTCATTTATTCCTCTCATTTATCCTTTTTTTCATACCATACAACTCTGTAATACGTTCATTCCTCATTTATCAATTCTTCTCACACCCTAACACGCCCTAAGTGTCCATCTGAACACAGTGTACTTTAGATCTATACCTCTTATTCAGACCATAGTCTTACTACTATACATTAACACAGGTAACAACACCATCACGCAGATACTAGCCTCAAGACTTATTAGTCTCTTTACATCCTTTCAAGTTTGGTGCACCGACACTCTTCCCTGCAGGCTGCAATTCTAACACCTCTACATAAGCATCATCCGTTTCCTTTTCGTCCAACATATATATATCCTAAATATTTAAACTCAGTCACTTGTTCCCCAGCTACTCACCATCTAGCATAGCTTCACACCGAGGACTGTCCTCCTCACTCACAACCTTACTCTTATCTACGTTTACTTTCAAAGCCCTTTTACACACCCTCCAAATCTTGCTACCAATCCTCTCAAACTCTCTTCAGATTCACTTTACAAAAATAAATATTATATAGTCACTCTATATATATATATATATATATATATATATATATATATATATATATATATATATATATATATATATATATATATATATATATATATATATATCATACTCTCTCTCTTCTTTATATATATATATATATATAGGCGATATGGTGATTCATTGGATTTGGAAGTTGTATAACAAAGCGTTTATGGAGGTATGGTTCCGAGGGATTGGAGGAGGTCAATATTAGTACCTTTATATAGGAGTAAGGAAAAAGTAACTGTAGGAATTATAGGGCAATTAGTTTATTGAGTGTTGTAGGGAAGATATATGTTGATATTTTGGTCGAAAGAGTGCGTCAAATGAGTGAAGAACTAATTTTTGGTGAAGAACAAGGTGCGTTTAGAAGTGGTAGAGAATGTGTGGATCAAATCTTTACATTGAAACAAATGATTAGGATAATGAGGGAGGAGAAGAATAGGTATTTAAGTTATGGATTTGCAACGGAGCGTATAATAGGATAATAGGGAATCTATGGCAGGTGTTAGTGATATATAATTTGGTGGTAAGCTTCTGAATAGAATCAAAAGTATGTATGACGATAGTGAAGCGTGTAAGAATAAATAGTCAAATTGGTTTAATATTAATAGCAGGTGAGACAGGGATGTGGTATGTCTCCTCCTTGGCAATCCAATCTGTATATGGATAGGGGTTATGAAAAATTAGAGGTGGGGTGACAAGGAATAGAGTTAGAATGATGGAGGAGCTGGATGAGAGTGGAGGATTCCTACCTATTATATGAGGATGATTTGGTTGTGTGGCGAATCTGAAGAGAATTTGAGAAGGACTTGTAGAGAGATTTAG
>JABUQX010140749.1:45000-47581 GCA_015478945.1 Trachelipus rathkii
TGATTAAATATTATATATATATATATATATATATATATATATATATATATATATATATATATATATATATATATATATATATATATATATATATATATATATATATATATATATATATATATATATAAAGAATCTATTTGTAATAAGAAATCTGTTTTGTAAATGCCTGCATAATTACTTTTGTTTTTATTTTTTTTTTAATATCGATTGCATGCATTCAAACACATTCTGTATAATTCAAACGAAATGCCAACTCTCCTAGAAGGCAATATTATAAAATCGATTATCTTTTCTAAAATATCGATGTTGATACATTACCCTCAAACGGACTATTACCATATATATATATATATATATATATATATATATATATATATATATATATATATATATATATATATATATAAATATATATATATATATATATATATATATATATATATATATATATATATATATATATATATATATATATATATATATATATATATATAGTATATATATATATATATATATATATAGAATGTCGTCTTTCATATAATATATATATCACAACATATATATATATATATATATATATATATATATATATACTATATATATATATATATTTATATTTATAATTATATATATCACATTTATATATATATATATATATATATATATATATATATATATATATATATATATATATATATATATATATATATATATATATATATATATATATATATATATATATATATATATATATATATATATATATATATATATATAATGCCCATAGAACCATGTAATAAATAAGGGTGAACTATTATCATTTAAGATAGCAATTAGTCTATCCATACTTTAAAAGACTGCAGTGATTCTCATCGATAACGTGACTGAGTCGCTAGGCATGGGGTTGGGTTCGATCTCTTGTCAGCATCCTAGGTAGCAATTACTTAGAAGTTCTTGAATAAGGCTATGCCCCGTGGTGTAGCGACTTAAAATTAAACATTTGTTTGCCTTTTGTGGCTGAGTGGAAGGTAAGATTTAAATTTTGATGGAAATTTTCAAGGCTAACATCAAGATTTGCAATTCCCATAATCCATATAAATGGCAAAAGACATTACCTTGCGAGTTCTTAAACTTCAATTTCGAGCACTTTCACAGTCCTCCTAACCACGTGTCTTGGTGCCAATTTATTGCCAGATTTTGAGGTACGTATGAAAGCTCTGATATTTACATGTGTTTGAGTATTATTTGGTTTATATCACTTCCCAAAACTAATGTTTAAAAGGAAATATATATATATATATATATATATATATATATCTCTGCTCTGTATATATATATATATATATATATATATATATATATATATATATAAGTAATCAAATTTAAAATCCCGGTCAAAGGGGCGGGGTCGGCGCCCCCTGTACTCAGCGTCTTTCGTGAGCGTTTTTCCGGGCCGCTGGCTATCTTTGGGTGTACATTTCATGTACGCCGTGCTCCCTCCCTGGAAGCTATATTTCCATGTAGGTTCTGAGGGCGTATACACACACACACACACACGGTTTGCTAACCCATGTGCGCGGCGACCATACCTATTTCTTTCACCCATGAACTACTTACTTTCGCGAACTACTTGCTTACACGGGCTACTTAGAACACCCCTACCCCCCCTTTGCTCGCGTTAGTACCTTGGAAGTGTATTAAAATTACAGCAAGTGTACTTAATACGCATACTTAATGTTTCCGGTTCCCGCTTGCATTCCCGGTAAATGCCCATGAGGACGCGCCGTTGCCTCATCCATCCCGCGTCGACTGCCCGGCTGCCTAGCTCGTGACGTGTGACGTGTGACGTCGCACACTCTGTGACGTCACGCGCTTGTCGACGTCGCGTTTAAAGGTATCGCCGTCTCGAACACGATTCGGTGCCTCTCATGCCTTGCCGAGATACGAACTCTCTATCGCAGAGTTAAGACTTCACGTCGTCTGTGCTAAGGCTCAGTGAAATGATATAGGATTTAATTTTGTAGTCATTTAGAGACCTCGCAGCTTGATAATAATCCTCCATTCCCACAATTCCCTTCCATCTCACTCCTCCTCACTCTTTTTTTCCTCTCTCAGTTCCTCAGAGAGAAAGAGGAGAAGAAAAGATGACTTTAGGTTCGTTCGCTGTCATCCCTAAGAAGCGTTATTTATCTGTTATGTGGAGAATTATACAAATATTTTCTTTTTTTAGACTTTATTAATATTATTACAAAATAAACCAAGCTCAACTCTATAGAAAATAAAACAGGAGAAATAGGCTCGTGTCTCTAGAAAGCATTAACCTCAATTTAAAATTTCAAACATAAAGACTTCAGTAGAGGAAAAAAAAAAAAAAATTCCTAAACGTTAAAAATTATCATATCGGGGGGATACGATTGAGTGTCTGCCGGGGACTGAGATACGAACCATTACATGAGATTGGTAAATAAGGCTTCATGTAAATATGTAATAAATAGCAATAAATGTCAATATATATAAATAATAATATAATAATATATATATATATATATGCTCTCTCTCTCCTCTCTTCTCTCTCTCTCTA
>JABUQX010140750.1:0-2500 GCA_015478945.1 Trachelipus rathkii
TCGCTATCAATGCTTTGTTTCGATTTTTTATATATCGATTGCATTAATATTTTTCCGATAATCGATAATTTTGAACGATTATCAAAAATTCGAATGTTATACAAGATTACGTTTAAGTATATTAAAAAAAAAAAAAAATTCCGCAAAAATATTTGTAATAATAAAAATAATAAAATAAAATAATAAAGTAATAATAAATATTTTCTTATAATAACTTTACTACATAATACTTTCATATATATATATATATATATATATATATATATATATATATATATATATATATATATATATATATATATATATATATATATATATATATATATATATATATATATATATATATATATATATATATATATATATATATATATGGAGACAAAATTTATTGTGACTAGTGGAAAATTTTACGAGTACGTTGAAACAAGCTGCGTGAGTCGGTATTAGATCGACTCGTGCCGATTTCGTGAGGCGATTGAGTCACTATATATATATATATATATATATATATATATATATATATACTCTCTCTCTCTTTCCTCTCTCCTCTCTCTCTCATATATATATATATATCACGACCCGAAACAGGGGGCTCGAGCCGACGGGGAACGAGGGGGGACGTTTCCATACCCCGTAGAGGGGCGGAACCCGCGACTTAAATACCAAGGCGGGGGTTCCGGGGCCCTCCCAGAGGGAAATAGTCCTACCCTTTCGTTCCCCGGAGAACCGAGGCCGACTCTGCTATCGGGGCAAATTTTATTACATTACTATTTTTGTTTAAAAAATTATTTTTTAAAAACTAATGGGTACCCAAAGAGATAATTTCACTTAATAAGTCGAAAGTCTGCTCAAGGAAACGAAAAGAGAATGAACCTTCCCCCCCCCCAGGAGGTCTCCACTGGCTCCCAGTGCATTCCACTCATTTTAAATGTCTCTTTCTATATATATATATATATATATATATATATATATATATATATATATACTACTATATATATATATATATATATATATATATATATATATATATATATATATATATATATAATAGCCCATACTGGGCTGTGAGGATATATGTATGTATATGTATATATATATATATATAACATATGTATATATGTATATGCTATGAACTGATACATATATATATATATATATATATATATATATATATATGTAAATTTCGTATTTGTGTGATATTAATTTGTACTTTTTTTTTATTGTATATTATGCACAAATATTGTTTTACAAATTTTTTTATTTCTTTGATACTATTTACGTACACTATGTCTATAATATCGATTCCTCGAAATTAGTGAAAAATCGATTACAAAAATAATATCGATATCGATGTATCGATAATCTGAAAAGCATCAGTGATTCATTATCCCTACACGAACGGAAAAAAGCCGAATTGTTATGATTTTCAGAGCGTTAATATTAATATTTTTAGTGAAAATATTAACTCAAAATAAACTCAAATGCGTAAAAAAAACTTCAAATAATTTTTTAAAACCATTTTTGTAAATGAAATGTTTATAATTTTAATATACTATGTACGTGAACTGGACTTACCAATACTAGATAATTACCTATATATATATATATATATATATATATATATATATATATATATATATATATATATATATATATATATATATATATATATATATATATACTATATATATATATATATATCCCAATAATTGTGAAAGACCCTCTTGAAAAAGGTAAAAATCATAAAATTTTACAAATCTGTGTTACACACAATATCTCACAAATGCGGTGATATGCAAAAACCGATTACATTTTGAATCAGCACATCAATAATAATCAATTGCGAAACCCCGTCCAAGAAATTTCATGTTTACCAGTGTTATATACAAAGTAATAAAACAAAAAGTAAATAACTATTTCTTACCTATAGCAAACCATTCACATATTAAAAATAATTAAATGAAAATTAAAAAGTTTCGTAGTTAAAGATATTAAACTAAACTTCATTTGAATAAGCTCTAAGGTTAAAATGACAGAACATTAGCAGTTCTCCATTTTCCGGGGATAACCTATTTCTTGTGGCTTCATAAATATTTCCTCCTGTTCTAAATATTCTTTCACTTTCGACTGATGACGGTGGGGCTGAAAGGTATTTTATTGCTAGTTTTTTTCAAATTCATAAAACTATTTCCAGTGTTTTTCCACCAATTGAAGGGAATATCATTGTCTTCACTGGTCAAAGTAAGCAAACTTATATATTTGTTTATTTCTTAATGTAATTCCGTATGTAGCCTTTTACTTTTATGTACAATAATCACATCGTCAGAAGAATGGGACTTTCTTTTTTCACTCTCACTTTCTTTTTTTCTGTATGACGATTTTGATGCCACAATTTCTTTAAAATAATCCATTAAAAAAGTGAAAATGGAACCTTCAGCTTCACTTTCCCACTACGTGAATCATCGTCAACAGAAGAGTCAGGAATTAAATTTTCACTCAT